>MU894930.1:0-23277 GCA_036418205.1 Ostertagia ostertagi
TCGAGAGCTTAGCATCAGGATTTCGGATTTCTCTCCAAACCTACGAGGACGCATGACTGGTTGACGTGCTATTTCGCAATAGGAAGGTTCAGAAGCATGGGGATCCCATTTCTGTGCTCGGTCTTCTTCAGAAAAACGCTTGCCGTGAAGAGGAATGATGCCAGAATAAGTAACGAAAGGAGAAGTAAAAATAGGTTAGGAAATCGATGCAAAAACTTCATCTGCCTCAGGGTGTCCACATAATTTTGATACAAAGAAAAAACTTTCCATGAAAAATAGTTCGCTAAGTTAGAACGAAATCTTTTGCCGAAATGTCATTGTAGGTTATCGACCACTAGGAGTTGAATGGTGAAGGTTTCATAACACAAAAAGCCTTTAGCTGACTCCTGAGAATCGATTCTAGGGTGTCCACATACTTTTGGTACGCACTGTAGTACTCGATATCTTGTTCCTGACCAAGGCCATCAGATGTTACCCACAGATCAACTTTGAAATTTTTTGCAAGATGTGAGTGCGCGGTTGGGGGTGCTGAAAAAAACAACATAACATAAAAGATATTCAGAACAGGTTAAGAAATAAGTTGTGAATAAAGGCATGAAGAGAAAAGCGGTGGCACATAATGGGACTGAAGAGTCACTCGTTGTATTCTAGATGAATGGTTTTTTGTGAGCACGTCTACTCGGGTGCGACTTTTGTGGTGCGTCGAGCTGGCGCGCGCAAATTGCGCGGCGGCGCGGCGGCATGCGCGGCAATCGGGATGGGGCAGGGCTTCACGCGTTCTGCAATAGAAATTCAACGCGCGTTGCAGACTGCTGTTAAACTCCGCATGATTCTGCAAATTGAAAAAACTTTCCGCACGCGGAGATTTCTATGCAGCAGTGTCGGGGAGGAATTTTAGCGCAAAATGAGAAAGAGAACTTACAACAAAGATGTTATCACTATCACCAAAGCGAATAAGAAACACTAAATTGAGAAGTATTTACCGAGATATAGTTAGTTACTTGTACCTATATATGCTTGCCGATCGCGAACGCTCCATACCCTTGGGGGGAACATTCAAAACAGGGCCGATGGTAGATTACACTAGGACTAATAAGCCCAGGAGGGGAGAAGCGCAAGGGAAAACATAAATTACTCACATTCTCCTCCAAAATCCCTTCACTTCTCCTTGAGGTTTAGTCTGAAGCACAGTACGTAGCTCACTCACTGAAGTATCTTCACCCCCCCCCCCCCCGTCCCACCCCATCCCCTACCTCAACGACATGAGTGTCCTGATGTCGATGTCCATCTCATCTTTTCCAGCTGAACTTTCCTCACCATTATCGCTATCCTCAAATGTCACGCGATTCAAATCGCAGAACCTTCCGGATTTTATTCGCGATCTGCACACGGCTTTGACGTGTTGAATACCACCACAAAAGCCCGCGTAGTCTTACCTCGTCCGGTTCGCCGCACCGCCCGCCGCGCAATTTGCCGCGTGCAACCCCGGACGCACCAAAAGTCCGCTCGGCCCCGGTCTACTCCGACCTAGCAACCTACTACCCACATAGATAATGTCACATTTGCGTTGATCCTGAGATTCTTATGAAAAAGACCTATCTCTCCACAGCTCGAGACCCTACCGAGGGAGTAGTAAATGCGAAACATTGGATAGTTATAAACTTTCATAAATCATTCAAAGGTTACACATATGAGAATTGCTCTTTCTTTATGAATCACATACATTGTTTTGCTTCTTTAGGGCACTGGACGATCAAGATCAGGGGTGAGTGAGGCGTTCTTTTTTAGCATCCTTTTTCAATTAACTCTACCAATTGATTACTTCCAATACTTGTAAATGTGTGCTGCAGACCGCAGTGACTCAAGCGAGTGACACAAATCAGAAAGCCGAATCAAAACGAGTTGCGAAACCAGGTCGATCATCGTGCTTTCCATCAAGGAAAAACAAATAACTGAAGAACGCTCAAGAGTGCCTGACTTGAAGCTGCATAACTGCCTAGCAACTAGTAGTAGATATTTACATTACAATGAAACCTATTACATTTCTTCTAGCGACGTAGATGAGCATGTCGCTAAGTGCTTAATAAATCGTTCCCTTTTGAATGTTCATCCACTTCAAAGCTTTGAATCCAAAAAAATATAAAGTGCTGTATTGAATTGCCTGAGAGACACAGTCACACTTGACGCCTTTGAAGGCGAGTCGAGCTAAAACGGTTGACAGGAGCCGTAGAAAGAAAGCAAGAGAAGTTATGGAAAGCGATAGAATTAAGGGCCTGAACTTGGAAAAACCGAAGGAAATCGGAGATGAAACGACGGAGAAACAAATAAGCCGGAGAAGACAATATATGCGAAAGAGGAAGCAGGCTGGTCTCTATACCAATCGCGGTGGGTGAGGAGCGCAGCGGTGGGCTGCAAGTCCGTAAAAATTAGCCCAATATGATATGATGGTGACCTGTTGACAGAATGAATATGATGGTGACCTGTTGACAGAAACTGTAACACATTTCGTAACTCCTATGACCTAAGAAACAGCTTCATTTGTCAAGGCCTTCTGAAGGCCTTGACAAACGAGGCTGTTTCTCAGGTTATAGGAGTTAAATCCATCGCCATAATCATCATCCACGTGAATCCACGCGGCTTCTCGTGATCCTCTTCGACCCCGAGGGATGGAAGGCTTGGTTGGCCCGGGCGACTCACGACCCAGGATTTGATCCCCGGACCGCTCGCGTGGTAAGCGTGCCACTTGTCCACTACACCACTTCCGCCCAATTTTGTCATATAGTAATATACCTTGCATGATTCAGTAGATAGGATCCATTCGCCCACGACAATTATCCGGTCTTGTAAAAAAATTATTATCAAGTAGGCGTAATCCAAATAATCATGAGTGAAAGTGGTAGTTTTGGTAGGTGCAGCAAACGGCTGCCTTGCCAAAAGCCTAACTATACCTAAGACTCCCATCGATGTTGATAAATTGGTATTTAGTGTATGGTAGTAACCGTTACTTGCTATCGACACCTGACTAGCTAAAGAAAGTGAAGGAAGGAAGTATGGACCCTCACTGGAAGAAGCATAAGTGATGAAATCTATTCGATTTTTTAAATGCAAGTTTTGTGCAAGAAACAAGTTGTTTTCAGTGGCGGCTGCTTCAGCAGTACTATCAAAGCATTTATGAATTCTAAGCTGTTTTTCATTAATGTTCTTTATTACTTTGCTGATATTCCATTAGAATTTTACGTTAGAATGTATGATTGATTAGTGTGCGATGATTTACTGAAGAAAGTTTGCAAATTAGTCAATCCTACTATATATAAGCGGCTAGCGTGTGTCTGTTGGTGTGTGTGTGTGTTTGACCGGAAATTCATAGCTCGAGTCACAGTAACGATAGCGCAGTGGTTCTTACATATGTTATAGGGGGTGGGATGGGGACACAAGTGGTACGTGATAGGAACTGATAACGACTGATAATAGCTGATAAGAGGGGCTAGAAAGCGAGCATCGCCAATTTCGTTTTGTCGTTCATATTGGTACTAGAGCGTCTATACTTACAAGTGTTATGTGGGGTGGTCCCGGGACATTGGTGGTACATGAATGGAAGCGATAGCAACTGATAAGGGCTGATAAGATGTTAGAACGCAAAAGTCGTCGATTCCGTTACCTGGCTCGCATTGACACCAGAGCAACCATACTTACAAGTGTTATGTGGGGTGGGACGGGGACATTGTTGATGGGTGATAGAAAGTGGTTACAACTGATAAGGGCTGATAAAAGGCGCTAGAACGCAAGTGTCGCGAAATTCATAGCGCGGGTACCAGAAGTCGTCAGGAGTTGATTTCAAGATATGATACAGGGGGTGGGACGGGAACATACTGGGTGGGGGACAAAAAGCGATAGCACCTGATAAGGGCTGATAAGATTGATCACGTTGAAAAATGAAGAGCCGTTAAAGTTGTTATCTAGATGGCGACAAAAAATACCATTTAGTTTGCGATTTCGTCGTTACCATCGAGATTGCTTAGACCGCTAATCTTTCCGAGCTTTCTGGGATGGTCGGTGTTTGTGCATAATGAGTGTTGGTGCTTCTCTTTCAATGCCATAGACGTAAGAATGGACGTAAGAATTGCAACCGCTAGAATATCTCAACATCCAAAGCATGATAGTTGTTCATGCAAAGTCCTGATAGCGTAAACAACTATCGTGCAACTTCAACAAAGGTATTAGTTATCTGAGCTTATTCGGCCGCTAGACCATGTTAGTTTCCGAAAAATGATGGATGTTTGTGGGATTGACGAACTACGGTAAATAATTGCTTTATCACCAGCAGTATAGTCACCTTCAATGATAAGATCACTCAGATTCATCAAAAGCATGAGTACTGTTCAACAGAAGAGCCCGGCTGTGCTCATTTTTCTTACCGCCTATGTACTTTGACATGCGCGCGGTAGCGAGCGGAGCCAAACTCATTAAACCGCTCAACTTTAGGATTTGCGAAGAGTGTGAATGTAAAGCAAAGATAAGCATCAGATCTCACTTTTATAAGGAGCATATTTCATTTTCATTCTAAGGCTAATAGCAAAACCCTAATCACCGCTAATTGTCAGGATTCAAGAAAAATGCTAGGTGTTTACGAGTTGTGATAAATATACCGACTCAGCTTCGCATTCACGCGCATGTATGATGGACTTCAATGAAAGTGACGATCCTCCAACCTCAGGTCACTCCACTGACATATCCAATAGTGAGCTGCTTTGTGGAGTAGATCACCAGATGTTCCTTAAGTCCTCCAGTTTCGCAAAAGCCTACCGTGTTATGCGCGCGATAGCGGGCGGAGCAAAACTGGTGTTGCTATAAATGAGCGAAAATGCGGTCTCCTGGGACCGTATGGCCCGCCAGCGGGCCACATGCGTGTCTGGCGTGCAGTCCCGGACGCCAGACACGTTTAGAGCATGCAGTCGTCAAAGGGTTAAAAGGAGTTTTACGACCTGGCGGCGAAGCACGCGCACCGACTGACTGACCACTTGGTGGGTGTGGTCGTTTAGCAGAAAGAGCTTTAGCGTTGAAGAGGGCGTCATCAATGAGAGTCGCATCAATGCGGAATCAGTGGACAAGGAAGTGGTCCCATTCCTCAGGTTCTGAGCCATTTCTTAGATTTTTCTTCATCTTGGCATCATGAAAACTCCTACATTAATTCTGATGGGCTGCTTTCAATCATGGGCCCCGCCTCTGAATGCCGCGGGAGAACTATGGGAGCGTTTCTAACTGTAGCATGCCAAAATGATTCTTTTGATACCAGTTTGAATTCAGTGTACTGATACGAGTGCTGTGTTGATAAGCAAGAACATGTGATTGCTGAAGCGTCGCAGCTTATTTTCTATATCATTACCATTGGGAGTGGTGAGCTTGTATGGAATCAGCAATCGCACAAGTGGCTGAAGGGAATGCGGTGAGAATCAACCTCCGCCTACTTAGATACTGAAGCCTAAACCTTTATGAGGCACACTTGTCATATAGCGGTGATACGCGAAACATTTGTTCAGCATCTAAAGAGGAAAAAGCGACTCCTCGTATTCCCCTTAGAATTTCGTCAGCTCACCTATTACAGACGGCCACATATGTACGCTTATTGTGCTGGAAGTAGAGATGCGGAGTGCACCCTTGTGGGACACAAAGGAAGGGAAACCGTTTTGAAGCTCGAAATTAGTTATCTCTACCGAAGGATGGTTGGTACACAACGGAGAAATCTGGGCGTCGGGGTGAAATTACGGCTAGAAATAAGGGAGCTCGAACCTTGCTTTTAGTAATAGAATTGCCGACCACCATAAGCTCTGTTACGCTCTCAGTCGGATCAGAACATGAATAGTGAGGAACTTGCAGGAGTGACATTTGTTCTGCAGCAGCCTAATATTAAAAAAACTTGCGCAGAAATAGAAGACGCACTGGGCAAGATGAATTCTTCACATTCTATGAGGGTGTTCCTTCTTGTTCTTGTATTGTTGAGGTTGAGTTTAACCCTTTATAATACTCCTCGCGGTGGTTTAGTGGTATGATGTTGTGAAGACGGAGAGTGAGTAAACAGGGAGACATCCACCAACACTTCCATAGCGTGAGCGTGAAAGTAAGATGTGCGGTATCTCTGTTTGCTTGTACGGTATACGCCCGATACTGAAGACCTTGGATTTCTCTTTACGTAGAGAATCTGCTACGTGTATTGAAGGAGTACTACAGTGTACAGGACTTCGCACCTCGCGGTGGTTCAGTGATAAGGTGCTGTTGAGTTAGAAAGTATGTGTAAAAGAGTGAAATCTAGCAACATCCCCTACTTTGAGGTAGTGAGGAACTCATCACCAGCGATACGCAGACGATCATAAAGCTATAGATAGAGTTTTTAGGTCCTCGAGATCAAAATCCATGACAAGTGAATGCTTCGCGGAAGAAAGGAAGTCTGTAAATTAACTGGTGGAGGGAAATGGGATAAAAATGAAATAGTTTCCTACTGTATGGGACCATATTTCTGGTCACCTACGGTGTTTACAATGTTTACCAAAATTTGGTCCCATACAATTCTAGAAAACGACTAAGCTTGTATTGAAAATCAAAATTCGACGCTGTCAAAATATATGGGGGCCACTTGGGTTTAAAGTAGATGGAGGCAGGAATTCCGGGGGGAATGAAAATGGCTGACGCACCTGGAAGTGTCTCCTCCTCCGCTTGGCGCTTACCACTAGTCCCGTTTTTAATAAAAAAAACATGTTTCAAGTGATTTTAAATGCTTGCCACCAAAACGCCCCGTATTCTGCGAAAGTGCCTGAAAAGCATTTTTTGGCGGAGTAGCTTTGCCGCGTTAGTTTGAATCGCAGTGGAATCATAGCATGACTACACCTCGGATTGGTACTGCCAACTGACAAATGCCTTATCGTATTGACTACTTGCCCCAAGATGCAAGAAGTTATGACAAAATGTACTCAGATGGTCTATAATTTATGCAACAAATGACATTTAATGCTGAAAAGTTGGAGAAGTCCGAAAATTTGCAACATGCTTATTTACACAGCATCCACCATTGCTTCGCTGATCGTTATTGATATAACACCGATTTTGCGAGGGTCTCTTCGTGACCTTAATTTTCACGAATACTGCTTGGAATGCTCCACAAGTCAGGCCACACTGAAGACCAAGCAGATGGCGTTCAAAGGTAACCGACATCCTGGCCCCCTACGTTTTTCCATGGCGACATTTTACGTGAAGATTTTGAGGACGATTCCTGGCAAACTACTTGTTGTTAACACTGCGCGTACGATGTAGTAAAGACGACATTGAGCCATTCTTCATCTTTTCGTAATTTCGACTGGCTATCTAATTCAGTTCGGATATGAGAAGTGGATGCTATGGGTCAACAAGTCCTGCAAGCGGCAGTGGATCAGCCCCAGGAGAGACAGAAGTTCCGAGTGCTAAGTCCAATTCATTATAATTCAAGGAAGGTTCTTGCTGGTAGGACATGAGAGAAGTTGTGCACTGAAACTCCTACCTAGTAACGCCACAGTCGATGCTTAGGCGGATTGGTTGTCTCCCAAGCAATGGCATGTAGCAGAGGTAAACAAGACCGGGTCTATTTTCCTTGCACTAACGTTTGACCCCACATTTTGAACGAAACTCCGTCACAACTGAAGAAGCTTTGATGAGCAGTTCTTACACATTCACCCTATGGCCTTGACCTCGCACTACGGATTACCACCTCTTTCAATTCAATCTCTGGCCCACTTCCACAAAACGAAATCACACGCGAACAAAAATATTCTCAAAACGGACATTCAAATTTTCTTCGATCACAAACCTGTGGACTTCTACAGGGGAGACATTGAACAGCAGCTGCCCATACATTGGCAGTATGTTGTAAATTATGTTAACACATTCACGACGACGCCCCTTTTCCACTTTTCGGTCGCGTGGGACGGACGCGATTTTGTGGGCGCCGCCGCCTCACCACATAACCGCAGATTTTGTTTTGTAAATGAACAAAAACATGAATGTCACAAAATAATTTCTGCAATGTCCAATGCGTAAAGATTATCTAAACATATAACAGTAGGATTTCGATCAGAACGACAAATAGTGGTTACGAAAAGAGAGCATTTATTCACTTTCCCCGTGAAGGAATTTAAAAGCATTTTACACTCGATTACGAGGTTTGCCCACCTATCTGTCCATTCCTAGCGCCTGGCAAGCGATTATCAGTTGGCAGCCCATATGGGCTGCCATCGTCCCAGGAGCACATGTTGTTGGCAGCCCATATGGGCGGCCATCGGCGTGAATGTGTTAAATTGTATTAGTTGAGGGAATAAAGGTATGTGGAGATACATTCTTCGAAAACACGGAATTCAGAGCTATGACCTAGTTCAGGCTTCAAAATTAGGAGAAGAAGGAAAGGAAGTGACGGATGCCAAAAACATTGAGGACGTTAACAAGTTTACCACTGAAGCTAACGAAGAAGAAAAAGAAGGTGAAACACAAGCGGAACAGCAGAAAGAGAAGAACGGAAGTGATCAAAGAAATGTAGAAGGCGATGGCGGCGTACTCGCTCCTGAAGGATATCAACAGGAAGATCTCGAATTAAAACTGCCCGACACTAAAGTAAGTTTGGAAGGGCTGGTAAATGATGTGTTTGGATCAAAAAGATTTCATTTCATGATGACGGCGGCACCAATACCGCAAGGCTTGATGCTAACAGCCTGTTCGATCACGAACTCGAAAAAGCTCTAGCGGTAAGGAGAACTATTTCCAAACAACGCAAGCGCAGATAACGACAGTGAGACACTGAGGTAATTTAAGGACTTGGAGAAGGAAGACTGGTACCATGGTTACTTGCCAGTCGAGGACATAATTGGACTGTTGATACGAGATGGCGACTTTCTTTTGCGAGGACTTGAGCCGGAAGGAGAGCATACTGCATCGGTAAAAATTGAATCTCAAAAAGATTTATTTGCCTTCACTAGTTGCAGGAAGAAGTAAATTCTACAAAATAAAAACTTACAAAATAGCGAAAATTGTGGAAGTATGTAGTGGAATTCTATTTCACCTTTGGATAATCTCGCCACATTAGACACTGTTGAATTATTTAGCACCGTGTTGAATTTTTTGTGCCAATTCCAATTCTTGTGTATTCACCAGTCAAAACTTACGTGTATAAGATGAGGCGATCGCCTTCGCAAAATTTCGGGATCCCGAGAGGAAGCCCATCGTGCGGCAACAAGGAAGATTTGGCGGACGAGTCGCAGCGCGAACGGTAGTGATAAACAGGATGTACCATTGCAGGTTCTACATCACACGTCACGCGTTGTGGCTCGTCCGCTGACTCTGCCTTCTTGCCACGCGTGGGCCCCAGTCGGACGCCTCAACTCTTAGCCTGTTCTAGCGGCAAAAAGCCAAAACGAGCGATATTGTCAATGTATTAACCCATTCCGGAGCTGTCGTGGCGGGCATTTGTGGCCTTTGTATGCTCACTGCAGCATATATCGTACATCATACGTGACACTGTGTTTGCCGCTACGCGGCGAGTTAACGATCATATAATAAAAGTGAGACGGCCAGGAAAAGGGGTGCAAGAATGAAGTTTGCAAAGTAAGTTGTAATGGGAAGAAAGGGATCAGAAAGTGACCATAATGCTAAGATTCAATACCATCAGACAGAAGGCGCAAGATTTGATTCGCTAGGTTTGTGTGTCTGTGTATATGTGTGTGTGCATCCGTTTGCCACGAAATTCATAGTGCGCGTCCCAGCAGCAGTGGGGCGTTTGTTCCAAGAAGTGATGTAGAGAGTGGTACGGGAACATATTTGGTGAGGACAGAAAATGATAACAACCGATGAGAGCTGATAAGCTGAGGCGCTAGAACGCCAACTTTCACGAAATTAAATGTGGGTGTCCAGCAGCAGTGAGGCATTCTAAGAAGTAATGTACAGTGAGACGATAACATATTTGGTGGGACGTAACAAGTGATAATGCTGATAAACAGCGCTATTGAAGTTCGTTTCAATATCGTTTTATTTGCGCTGTCCTCAGCACAAATGACCATACGGCCGCTACAATCCCTAGTTCCTAAAAATGAATGGTGGATGTTTGAAGAAACTTGTGATGAGTATTGGTGTTCCCCTTTCAATATCATTAGCATCAAAGGCTATCGGTCGCCAATTATTCTAACACCAGATTGGTCCCCCGTCGACAGCCTGGGCCATCCTTTCCGAGGCCTACTTTTTGTCCGTTCTACAGGGTGCGGCAAAAGTTCTGGCAACGGTAAATATGCCCGTAAAAAACGGTCGAATCGATCGATACATGATACAACTTCAACAGCATTTATCAACAGCTATATAGATCACAAAAACAAACTAGATCTCGAAATAGCCTCCTTTTGCTCGAATACAGGCTGAAAGTCTCCTAGGAAACGCGTCGACGGCGGCACGGAGGTAGTCCTCGTCCAAATCCTCCCATGCTTTGACGAGGGTTGCACGTAGAGCATCCAAACTTCTATGCTGAGTAGAGCAGGCTTTTGTCTTAAGAAATGACCACACGGCGTAGTCCAATGGATTTAGGTCTGGACTGTTCGGGGGCCAATCGTTCGACGAGATGAAGTCTGGGAAGTGCGTTGCGCACCAGTCCTGTACCACCTTGGACCTGTGTGCTGGAGCTGAGTCCTGTTGATAAGTCCATGTCCGGTTGCCGAAATGGGATTTTGCCCAGGGGAGTACCTCCTTCTCCAACACGTCTTTTAAGTAGGTCTTACTATCCACCTTGACCCCTTTCTCCAAGAAAATCAGGGGCATCTTGCCGTCCGATGTGATTGCCCCAAAAACCATCAACGACTTGGGGTGTCCAGATCGCTGAGCAATCCCTCCATGTTGGCTGGCTTCTGCAGGGCTTCCCGCTATCACCCTATCGTTTTGGGTGTTCAGGAATTGATCTGTTGAAAACAGACATTCGTCAGTGAAAAGGATGTTGCTGTGCCGTGCCTGCGAAAATCGCTTTAAAAGCTCCTTACATCTTTCGAGCCTAGTTTTCTTCATACGCTCAGTTAGCATGTGAGCTTTTCTGATCTTATAAGAGCGAAGTCGAAGGTGGCTGGTGACAATCCTTCCAACAGATCGAGCAGAAATACCCACCTCAAGAGCCATTTTTCTCTCGGACCTACGAGGGTGGCGGCGGATTTTCTCTCGAATGATTTTCACGATCTCCTTTGTCGTTGCACTCTTCGGTCTTCCACTTCTAGGCTTGTCCTCCATAGTTCCTGTCGCCTTGTACCTGTTGACGTTGTTGTACACGGTTTCTTAAGGGAATCTGGAGCTGCTTGGAGATGGTCTTTGCAGTGCATCCAGCCAGATGGAGGTGCAGGATGGAGGCTCGTTGGTCTTTGCTTGTCACCATTCTGTAAAATGGCATATTTAAGAACGGCCAATTCATGGAATGTATAGAAGAAGACTTGCAGTAAATAGTGGCACAGATCCTGTCGAGATCGAAGGCCTCATTTCTTATGGAGGACCTGAAACGGGATTTTGCCAGATCTTTTGCCGCACCCTGTATTTGTGACACCACCATCTTACGGAGTTGACGCGTATACAACAAAAGGAGTTTCATGTAGTGGAAAGCATTGCCACACTCATGGCATGACGGTTGATTTTCTGCATCCCTTCCCCATTTTCCCTTCCACTTCCCTCCAGCTGCCTCTGCGGCACCATGTAGAATGACCGGAAGTGTGCTCAGTAGGTGTTTTTAGTGTTATTACACTGATCGTATTGCAAAACATTTATAGCTCAGTCCTGCGTGCTACTCATATTCGTTAGCGCATTTTATCAACCAGATTAGTCCCCCGTCAACCGCCGGGACCTTCCTTTCCTGCGCAAGCTTTCTATCCTCCGCTATGGTCCCTTCCTCCTGTGACACCAACACCTCCTGGAAGTGACGCGTATGCAACACAATGGTGTTTCATACAGTAGAAGGGACACAATCATGATATGACGGTAGATTTTTCGCTTCCCTTCCTCATCCTCCCTTCCTCTCTCCACTGCCCTCCAGCTGCCACTGCAGCACCATGTGGAATGAACGGAAGTGTGCTAAGCAGGTGTTTATATAGCCCTAAGAGTGTTATCACAACTATCCTGCTACAAAACATTGATATCTCAAATCCTGTAAGCTACCCGATTTGTTAGCGGTTTGTTTATCCCATGAGCTTCCTTCTCACTCACTTCATTTTGCGGACGGACACACATACATACATACATACATACATACATACATACATACATACATACATACATACATACATACATACATACATACATACATACATACATACATACATACATACATACATACATACATACATACATACATACATACATACATACATACATACATACATACATACATACATACATACATACATACATACATACACACAACATACAGACATACAAACCGACACACAAAGTTAGCGCTTTATAAAATAGAAGGATTCCATTCAGCTGCTTATCACTCACTTCACTTTGCGGACGGACAGACAGACATCTATCAGTGCACATCCGGTGCCACACCTACCCCACCTATCGGATATCGAGCATACATACTGGCATGCATACAAACCAACACACCAAATTAGCGGTTTATAAAATCGAAGTATTCGATGCATGATGGTTTTTCCAGACATCACTTTTGCTCCGTACTCCACCGCGCGTATCAAGCGGACAGCGAACAAAGGTCGTTCAGGGTGTGTCAAGATTTTTCAAAATGGTCTCTTGCATAACAATGGGGCACATGTTGGAACCGTAGATGGTTCAGTTTCTGAGCGACGACCCTCGAATACCAGAAAAGGGGTCCCTAGTTCGATTCCTCGTGGTGACAAATTTTTGCATTTCGAGTTGACGTTTCCAAAATTCGCGCAAAATGGAGTTAGCATGAATAATTAGTACCATATTCATGATTAGGACCGTCAGTAACCCTTACAAATAGACTTTGATTAAAAAACTGGTGAAAAAGGTGTGGCACCACAGTGGAACCGTTTGGGTGTCTCACCTTTTTTTTACCAGTGCATACATTTTAGGAACTGCTGGGAAGCATAGCGGTTTAGTGGTATTTCGGGCTGATGATAACAACGCAAATGAAAGAATATTGAAATGAAATGCTTTATCTAAAGTCTGGTTTTGAGTGACCTCTATATTCTTGCGCATATCGTTATTATCGGCCCTTATCAGCCGTTATCCCTTTCTTTTTTCCACCATATATATTCCAGTCCCACCCCCTATATCACTTCTTGAAACCAACGCTTCACTGATGCTGAGACGCGCGCTATGCATATCATGGAATTGGCATTTTGGCGCCTCTAATCGGACTTTATCAGTCGCTATCATTGAGTCCCTCCACCAAAGATGTTCCCGTCACACCCTTCATATCACCTCGTGGAACTAACGCCTCACTGATGCTGGGACGCGCGCTGTGGATCGTGGAATTGGCGTTTTGGCGCCTCTCATCGGATCTTATCAGTCTTTATCACTTTGAGTTCTCCATCAAAGGTATTCCCGTCCCAGCCTCTACAACATACTTGAAATACAGCGCTCCACTGTTGCAGCGAAGTGCGCTATGAATTTCGTGACAAATACACGCACACACATACACACGCACAGACATACTTAGCGAATTATATTTAGTAAGATAGCCATGATCTGCCACTTGACAGTTCTCGCGATCAATAACTGGAAGATCTGGGACTCTTAGGAAATCTGCTCAGGCCTTTCTTTTACCATCCCTGTACTGCTTACCGGTGGAGCTTAGCTCTCCAACGACTGCGCAGTTTCACCGAAGCCTTATTCTAGAGACTAGTTCAAGGTTGGAGTCTAGGTGTTTTCAAATATAGGTTATTATTATTTTAACATGATAGTAATCAACAAAACATTTTGTCGTAAAGCAGAATCCTTGGAAACATCAGCTATTGGAGTCCCTGCCACCTCATGGGTGGTTCATAACGGATTAATGAACGTTTCTGCACACATCCGCAGAAATGTCGAAAACTGTATTCAGCGTAAAGTCGAAGATGAGTACAGTCGTCTTTAAGGCGTGTGTGACAGTAAAATGGAACGGAATGGTGAGACACTATCCGATTCAGTACACGCACCGTAACGGTGCGAAGGTCTTCACATTGGATGGATCTAACACCTGTAACGACGTTATGAATATTGGTGAGGTAGAAATGATCTGTCACCGTCAGAGCCTGAAGTGAAGATGTAGAAAGAAAAAGCTGAGAAAGGAAAACTGTGGTGTGAAACGAGATTTCCTCGGTCCCATTTCTTTACACAGGTGTCTGTATCGGTGCTTCTAAGATGTCAACATCAAAGGATGATGAGAAAGTCCTGAGCGTTTGACATTTTTTTGCCTTTTTCTTCGGTAAGCTGGAATTTACTGAACAATGTATTCGCCATTCTTGCTCACTACATGGTCCCACCTTATCATCAGGTAAGCTTGCGAATTTTTTCTCGAAACTGGGGAGACTGGGAGTCAAAGAAATCGCTGACCCCTTTCAACGTCTTCAACTTTGGTGAATTTTTTCTTCGCTAGGAATGCCTTAAGGGATGAAATAAGTGATAATCAGAGAGGGCAATGTCAGGGGAATAGGGTGGGTGGGGAACCGCGTCCCAGATCAGCTCTTCCAATTTTGCACGGGTCTCTTTAGCTATGTGGGGCCTGGCGTCATCGTGGAGTAGGTGGACAGAAGCTCGTCTCAGAAGTTATTCTCGAACGGCGCCTCCTAGTTTCTGGAGTTGATTAAAGTCGATATTGCCGGTGGCGGTGCATCCTTGGAGGAGCAGCTCATAATACAACATTCCTCGCAGCGAAGGAGCCGCTTCTCGGGGGTGGAGATCTGATTTTGCTGGCGTTGGCATGTTTTCTTCTCGACGACGCCACACGGCGAGGTGGTTGTTGGAATCGTAGAAGACTCAACTCATCTCCCGTAATCAGGTCTCTAGGAAACTCTTTCGGTGGGGGGTGGAGAAGGAGAGGTTGACAGATGGATACTCGGCTTAGTTGCGCTTTCGGTCAAGGGGTCCATTGAGTGAGCCCTTTCCTGAAGCGAAAGGGCCCGGAGGCGATTGAACTATTAGGAGGGTATATCCGATCTTGTTACAAGGTTGCGGGTAATCACCGGTTTCTCTTTGACTGCGTAGAGAACGATAGTCTCCCACTGTTTGGGGGCGTCCCAACATTGGCTTGCCTCCAGAAACCGTATCACCTTATATAAGGCTGCGAACCAGCGCTTGACAGTGTAATGGAAGTGAGTTCCTCTCCTGAAAAAAGTGGTTCGAGGTTGGGAAGGAAATTATGTCAAGCGCTAATGGTGGGTAGGACATGCACAAAAGTGGGCGGAGTCATCCACGAAACATCGTAATTCCGTTCCCAGAAGTATCAGAGAGTGGGAAAAAGGTGGATAGAGGTCAGAGGAGGTTATAGTAAATGTTAATGGTGGGCGTGGCGCGCACAAAAGTGGGCGGAGTTTGCCCCCGAACTATAACTCGGTTCCAAGAAGTCCGGAGACCGGGAAAAAGGTGGATAGAGGTCAGGCGAAGGAAATGAGGTCAAATGCTATTAGTGGGTAGAGCACGCACCAAAGTGGGCGGAGTTTGCCACGAAAACTCCTCATTTGTTTCCAAGAAATTTCGAAGACCGGAAAAAACGTGAATAGAGTAAGAGAAGGAGGAAGGGTGAATGCTGGTGATGGGCGTGCAGCGCGGTGATGTAGGCGTAGTTTGCCGCCAAATTTTAATTTGCTTCCAAGAAATCCCAGAGACCAGGAAAAAAGTGGGCAGGGTCTGGCAGTGGAAGGAAGGCAGACAGCTGTCGGTGTTTGGGGCGTGCACCAGAACGGGTGCAGTTATCTACAAATTTTCAAAATTTAATTCCAACATGTCCTGGAAATCGTGAAAAAAGTGGATAACATACAAAACGAGAGGTCACTTGTTATGGGTGAGTGGCACAGATGTTGGCGGAGTTTGCCATTAAGCTTTATAAATTCATCGATGGCCCTCTCTTATACTTCAGTAAAGATCTCGATAGCTGCTGCATGCGTTAAATGAAACTTTACTAAAATACACGATTGCACTAATTCCGGTTCGAATGGAATCCACAAAGGGACATCAGTGACCCGAAGCGGTGGAACACCTAGTCTGGAGTAAAATACCACTTACTGGAGCCAAGGAAGTAGCTAACTTATTCAGAAACATGTCATTCCGAGGAAATCAATCGACATTCTATAAATCCGATGAAAAACATTACATATGAAAAGGCGATATATTTCACTGTACTGGATAAATCTGCTCTTTTCTTATTCAGGTCATTTCTTTAAGATTTCATCTGTCGACGAATACACCTATAAAGGATATGGTACACATCCAAAGACCTATACCAAGGCGTCATTGGGAGCTAACAAGTGACAAGATCAAGATGATACAAAAACTTGGATCTGGTACATTAGGCGAAGTCTGGTGGGGCACAATGCGCGAAGGTCCGGACAGACCTACAGTTAATATTGCTATCAAATTGGTAAGCTCTTTCACAGCTCTTTTGAAAGTCATAGGATGGCATCTTCGGCAAATTCTTTCAGACCAAGTTGTTAGAGGAAAACCAGGCGTTAGTAGATGAAATGTTCAAAGAAGCGCGAGTACTGCGGCAGTACAAGCACAGGTGAGGGGATGTTCGCGGCACCACAGGCTAAGAATATCCTCAGTGGCTGATTTTCTAGAAATATTGTTAAATTTTACGGAGTTGTACGGAAAGGTGATGACAGCTCCATGATCGTTATGGAGTATGTTCCTGGTTGCTCGCTTCACGATTTCTTGAAGAAAAAGAGAGATGTAAGTCGATCATATTCTACGGCATATGGCGCTATAAATTGGATGTTGAAGAAGGGAAGATTTCCTTTATTTAAATGATGGTGGAACCCTGACAGGTCTGAGAGGTGGCGCTCCGCCATCGCAATCTACCCGTTTTAGCAGAAAAGCTGAGCAGAGTGTTAGCGTTAGTGACGTGAGCACAAATAATACTTTCCCAAAGCTGAAATCAACCAGAAGAACAGGTTACCATTTTTGCGGGTTAAAAGCAGCGATTGCGGTAGATCTCCGAGGGTATAGAAGGGACTTAAAGTTCTCAATAGTACGCCAATGGCGAAAAAAGCAAAGAAATCCGTCAAAAATAAGCAAAATAGTACCCCCTTTGATTGCCCTTTCATTTTCGACCATGGATGAGCGACGGTAAAGAATGACGTTGTTCGGACGTGTTAACCCCGATAGCCGCCATCATGCCAACAAGCATAGTGTTTTGATTGATAAGGCATTACATGGGCAAGTTGGAAGATACAGCCGCTAAAAAGGGAAATGATCTTCCAAAATGAAAAGCCAACAGCAACAGCTCGCCCACGTCACCATTGAACCAATGGGCGTAACGCTTTTGGGGCGGAGTGCTTCGGAAGTCCTGCTCAGCAACCGGAGCACCTTCCGTCGTGAAAGCGCCACACTTTGCTTCTTTTACAAGGGAAGGATGGTAGGTCGAAGTGGCCGTTAAAATGAAATGTATACCTCCTGATGCGTCTCCAGACGCTGATTCCAAATCTGCCTTCCAAATCTGCTAAACGGCTCTCCGAACGGAGTTATGAAGCGTAATAGCTCAGTGGTGATGGTCCGGGGTGGCAGGTAAAAGCTCGTAGGATCGGTTCCTTTGCAAGTTTGTTGCTTTGCTTTTGTCCGCAACACTTCTAGAGACAAAAGCAAAGCAACAATTTGCAAAGGATCCTACGAGCTTTTACCTGCCACCCCGGACCATCACCACTGAGCTATTACGCTTCATAACTCCGTTCGGAGAGTCGTTTAGCAGATTTGGAAGGCAGATTTGGAATCAGCGTCTGGAGACGCATCAGGAGGTATACATTTCATTTCGAAACGGCCACTTCGACCTACCATCCTTCCCTTGTAGCAGCCAAGTAAGCGCTGTCGTGGTGACACATACAATACCGCCCCTAATTTTTGTTCAATCGCCGAAATGTGAGACAACTTTCCGTAGCAAAGCGTCGTTTTGCTGTAACTTTTGAAGGAATGGTCCAAATGATCTGAAAATAAGAAAAATGGATAGCCTAGATCATGCGGAATTCAATGGACTAAGGAACTCCTACTTTTGTTCAGTGCTTCAACTTCATTTTCGAGGAATTCAGTGCTTGAGTCTCTACTTGCCAATAGCAGTACCTGCGGACATCACCCTGTCGTAAACCCTCCAGTTCGATTAGAAGTTTCGGTTTCAATCTCCAAAAGCCATCAATATCAGCATTTTCGAAGAGCTTATGATTCCGTGATCATATTGGTATCCTTTTTGGTAGGTGTTAAACAAATTTAAGCTGAAACATGAAAGATAATGATCGTTTTTCACCGAAATTCTAATTTTTCGCTTTTCACTAAAGAAGGGCACATGCGTGGAAGGCAGATCAGATTTTTGCAAAAAGTTCAGTTCTCCACGTTCCGTATTCTTTCATTTGCAAATTTCTGAATCTCAAATGTCAACGAGATTCAGGGTGGAAATCACTTTTCACCCCCATTCGTTTATTGCAAAACGAACAGAAAGGTATCCTTGAGGTTGACATGACAATTGATGCTCATATGCTCGTGTACTGATTTCCGAACGAATTGCTTATCCTTTCCTACCACTTCCATTGCGCCAATCCTCCTACGGTCGGTCCCTCGATGGCTGACCTTTCTTCAATGAGCTAAACGAGCCACGTGCCATCGATCTGATTGCCCCAGTAATATCTGCTCGCTTAACACACATGCGCTTTCTAACATCAGAACATTTATCAGGAAATTATGATAGCCTTCCTTTCTAATTGTTTATATTAAACCTTTTCCAATTCTCAGTACTTCTCACAGTTTACGTCGGTTTTATGACGTAAGTGCTCCGCCTAGGCGTGCCCGGCTGAACTCTTGAAGTAGCTAGACGAGTTGGCTGCGACACTACATTAATCCGCATCCTGCGATGACATGGCATCTCTTAGGTTTGCGTTCTAACAGATAATAGTTCTTCAGAAAGCTACATGAAGATTATGACATGCTCTTCTGATGCTACAAATGCTGCAGTTGGTCATTGCGTAAATCCAACACTCATCCAAAATGCCTTTGTGGCACTAATCAGTACGTATACTGAAGAAATCGAATAGTTGATCGAATTAAGTGAAACGTTTACCCCTCACTATAAGGACTTTCTAGAACTGGCCGACAATGAAAATTTGTATTTCTCTATCTGGTATATGAGCACTTTTTACTAGTGAAGGATCTCAAAAAAATCTTATGCCTTCTGACTACAAATGAATATCAAATCAAAGAGCACTGAGAATTGAAAAGTTTAATATAAACAATTGGAAAGGAAGGCTATCATAATTTTCCGATACCTCTGATAAATGTTCTGATGTTAGAAAGCGCATGTGTGTTAAGCGAGCAGATATTACTGGGGCAATCAGATCGATGGCACGTGGCTCGTTTAGCTCAATTGAAGAAAGGTCAGCCATCGAGGGACCGACCGTAGGAGGATTGGCGCAATGGAAGTGGTAGAAAGGATAAGCAAATTCATTCGGAAATCAGTACACGAGCATATGAGCATCAATTGTCATGTCAACCTCAAGGATACCTTTCTGTTCGTTTTGCAATAAACGAATGGGGTGAAAAGTGATTTCCACCCTGAATCTCGTTGACATTTGAGATTCAGAAATTTGCAAATGAAAGAATACGGAACGTGGAGAACTGAACTTTTTGCAAAAATCTGATCTGCCTTCCATGCATGTGCCCTTCTTTAGTGAAAAAAAATTAAATTTCGGTGAAAAACGATCATTATCTTTCATGTTTCAGCTTAAATTTGTTTAACACCTACCAAAAAGGATACCAATATGATCACGGAATCATAAGCTCTTCGAAAATGCTGATATTGATGGCTTTTGGAGATTGAAACCGAAACTTCTAATCGAACTGGAGGGTTTACGACAGGGTGATGTCCGCAGGTACTGCTATTGGCAAGTAGAGACTCAAGCACTGAATTCCTCGAAAATGAAGTTGAAGCACTGAAAAAAGTAGGAGTTCCTTAGTCCATTGAATTCCGCATGATCTAGGCTATCCATTTTTCTTATTTTCAGATCATTTGGACCATTCCTTCAAAAGTTACAGCAAAACGACGCTTTGCTACGGAAAGTTGTCTCACATTTCGGCGATTGAACAAAAATTAGGGGCGGTATTGTACACTGCCCGATGCTGCTCTTCATCATCGTAATCGCTTCCTCTAGGACCGTTTTCCTTGATTTTTCTACATTGGTTTATTTCACAATAACTGTTTTTCTTTCTCCACAAGCCACCAAATTATTATATCAGATGCTTCAAAATCATTTCACTTTCTATGGTACTAAAATGCATCATAACAAGAGAGTGACCATGTAGTTTAACATAGGGTTTTTCAACATTGAAGGCATGGGTCGAAATCTATTTTTTGCGTCAATTTGGTGGAAAAAAAGCAAATGCGATGGGAACCTTACTGGGAAGAAAAGCATAGAGCGCCATAAAAACACCGAACTTTCTTTTGTGAGCTCGGCTACGGTATGGCGGAAAGGCACAGCGCTGCTGAAAGAAGCAAAGAGAGAGCATTCCGCACGCCAGAAGGCGAAGAATCCAGCGATGTGCTATATGCCGCGATTGATAAGAATGGCAGCGATCGCAGCGGTAAAGCGAGGGCATGGCAGCGGGCCCCTCCTCGCTCAGCTCGCGACAGGACCACTAGTCCCGACCGTGACT
Source organism: Ostertagia ostertagi (assembly GCA_036418205.1). NCBI lineage: Eukaryota > Metazoa > Nematoda > Chromadorea > Rhabditida > Trichostrongylidae > Ostertagia > Ostertagia ostertagi. The sequence goes on from MU894930.1 coordinate 20,839, forward strand.
TTTAGTTTGGGATAGTTCGAAGATTTCCTCTCTCACAGTTTTTTTGTCATACCAATCGCATCATTCGAAAGACACTCCTTTCATTCTTTCAAGGTGGACATTAGAACGAAAGTCGGCTACGCCATTGATGTCGCTTCTGGTCTCGATTATTTGCATTCCAAAAATTGCATGCATAGGTGGGCCACAATCAAGAAAGTACAGTCGAGATCCGAAGTTGGGGTAGGCGTGTCACCGGAAGTGACGTGGACTTGATAGAAGTTGCGTAGGTAAGTCGTTGCCAGCATGCTTTGCTGATATCTCGCGATGTATATTGGAAGCACCTTATCCACATAGATTCTATCAAGTACACGTCACTTCCACTTACGGATCTCGAGTATATGATATAAAGTACCTTAAACGTTCTGACATAGGGGAATCGCGTGCCGGAACTGCTTAATAAACGTGGCCGAAAGTGTTGTGAAGATTTCTCACTTCGGTAAATCCAAACAAGCAGAGAAGTACGAGATTCCAAAGGATGAGAAGCTTTCACTTCAATGGTCTGTCAGAACCAGAACTTTTACATGAACTTTCTCGTGAACTATTGATTCAGGCAGGCTCCAGAAGTGATTTTAACCAGGATCTTCACGGCAAAATGCGATGTATATTCGTATGGTGTACTTGTCTGGGAAATATTCAATAACGCTGAACCGCCGTTTGATGGTATCGATGAAGAGAAGTTGAAAGCTAAGGTAATGCACCCGAAAATCTAAGGAATTGTTTCTGTGTGTTGCTCGGCGTCGGGGCCCCTGATATAGTTTGACGCCTATTTTCCTCTGAGCGGTTCATCAGGATGAAAGGCAACTCATTTCAAGCCTTCGCGCAACGTAGCAATGCTTCGGCTGCTTCACAGACACGTCAAGCTTAAAGCTAATTTTGCGGACACTCATCATTCGCGCGAAGGACCTGACCGTTCTATCAAAAACGAGCTTCGTAGGTGTTGTCCGCAATAGAAACTGCACTGACCGAGCTCTTATGGCATCGTTGCGATAAATCGGTTCCCCCGGCCCTCCAGCGCAGCATTTTCGCCCCATATCAAGAGGCGCTCCATTCTTAAGTTCGTTAGGCAAACTCGATACCGTAATTAGGACTTGTTTAAGTGTGTGGGAATGGTTCGAAAGCTGATGTTTCTGTTTAAAGAGCTATTGAGAGTACGAAAAGTTGAGGTGTTGCAGAAGAAGTTATTGCATCGTTGACGTGTGTGCAAGGCAACCAGGACGGGACTGTCGTTGCGCACGACAAGAGTATATTAGTTACAGAGCAGTTGAGCCTCAAACTAAAACTCGCACCCCAAAACCGCCCCGCCTCCTAGTGAGATTCTGCAACATTGTTATCATTATCGTTCGATTTTTATTTCGCAAGTGGTTTTCAATCCAGACACCATTTCTTTCAAATCCTGTCGTTTCTTGTACTCTATTCGGGATATTTAAACCAAAATGGCCGGTATATAATCCGAAATTTCGTTCAAACTGTAAACAGAATGAGACTTCCAGTTGTAGGGTTTTTGACGACTTGTTTTGAAATTTGCCACTGGGGCCTCCATTTGACACCTCAGCTTTTAAATTTCGTCAACATCAAGTTATTTTTATCATAACACGTCAGCATTGTTGGTATATCGTCCTTAATCTAGGTAACCTCAGCTCCTTTTAGTGTTTCAGATAAGTGATCCGAGCTTCCGTCCTCGGTTAGATCCTGAACTTCCCCTCATTGCGCGCAAAGTAATGATGACGTGTTGGCAAGCAGATCCAGGGAAAAGGCCTGTGATGACAGAAGTGACGCTTTTCCTTCTGCAGGCTCCACCTGAAATGTGAGTCATACCTCTAAACTGACTTATTATAGATGAAAGGGAAGAAAGCAAATATAACACAGCTCGCAATGATGGGTTGCATCAACAGTGAAAGAAGTGGCATACCAGCCTTCATCAAAGTGCTTCCAGTGAAACGGCAACTGAAATAGCAGTCAGCCTAGTTTTCTCTTGACCACTATCAATGAGTACTGCAACGTCGCCGCCATCAGGATATTGCGATCCCTGTAGAAATGATTCCAAGAGCTTGTGAGCCCCTCGATCGAGAACGTGTCTTAACACGTTGACGACATTGTGCAGCGCATGCGCATCACACCTTGAGCACCGTGTGGGACCGTGTGCAGCGCATGCGCTGCACACACAAAATATTTATTTTTTCGCGCATGCGCTACTTCTTTTCTAATTTTTTGCATCTATTCTATAGACTACACCATAATATGACTAGACACGGCGAGGTTCATCGAATGGTTGAATATGCTCCTTTTTAGCGAAGGTTTTCTAAGTCCTACGAATTTCCCAATTGTGTTCATTCCTAGTTTTCTTTATATTCTGACAACCTTGGTCATAAAAAAGAGTAGTAGAAGTAAGTACAGACCCAC
>MU894932.1:0-12530 GCA_036418205.1 Ostertagia ostertagi
GTTCCTTGTTGCTGGATTTGAAGAAAAGCTTTTCAGGAGATTGATAGTTTTTCCAGACGCAAAAAATCATACCTATCACGAGCGCTAGCATTTTGAGCGCTATGCGCATATCGACAGATCCATCAAAAGGGACTTGAATTACGAGCCTTGGACCTATGGCTCAGTAAGGACTCCAACCAGAGCCTCCCGTACTTTCTGGGCAGGGCGCCAACTATTACACCACGGAGCTCATGTTCCGTGCTACCTTTGTAAGCATCAAAATTCGACGTCTTCAAATTCGTTCCGAATTGAAAAACGCTTTTTTCACAAATCCTTGTTGCTTTTTTTCGAGTGACGTAAGCATGAGAGCAGGAGCTTCAAGCAAATCCCCGTCATGATTGCTTCTTATCTGATGGAGTTCCTTTGGGACAGCGGCCGTCCGCTTCTGGCGTGTGGATTCCCTGAACCTTGAAGATTAGTGGCGAGTACGAGAACTGAGACTGCCCTTATGAGAGCACTAATTGAACTTTGCCAATATTTCACATGCTACCGTACCCGTAATTAGCCAGCGAGTAATAGTTTGCTATTGTTCTTCACCTGTTAACAAAGAAATATTATACATGTCACATAAAATCCGGTAATTGGAGACAAAAGGTAATTTTTACTAGGGAAAGTATTATACAATTTATTCGCATTAGGAACATACTGGTTATGAATTACCCAATAAATCGCCGAATTTCAGAGTCGCTCCTCATGAATAAGTCGCTTGTAAATCCGTCTGAGCAGCTTTATTGCAGAAGCGGGTGTGACGCAAATACCCTTACTTCACCGATCTAACTCCAAACCCGTCTAAGCAACCCTGATATTATTCCGGGAACCGGTACAGACGGTATTACATTAACGACTCTGGTATTCCGCAAGAACACGTAATACCTTTCAAATTTCATCACGAATGCGATGGGAAATGAAACGTGTATTAGCCAGCGAGTTTCTCAGAGCATGCCTTTTGTAAACACTTTGCATGAGCTACTATTTTTAGAGCTCTCCTGTTTTCTTCAAAATTGTTTTTGAACCATTGAGCAGCATAACTCCTGAAAAAGTCACCTGTCGGTAGCGTGGGCGGAGCCAGAAGTCGTATGTGACGCAGTGAAACTTGTCCTCATTCACGCGTTCAACATGTTTACATTTCACAGTTCTCGCCCCCAACATTTGTGACAGTTTTACAATGTCAACTCAAATTGTTTATCCGCTTAAAGTGCCGTCATTTTTTGGAATGAAACAGCTATTTTTTGTTATTTTTGTATTCTCGTAAAACTCTATGGCCCCCTAACCAAATTTTTTTAGAAGACATAGAGCCACGTGGGTTTCGCCCGGTGTGTTCGACGAACGCCTTGGTCGGCAGTAGGTTAGGCATCGGAAGAATTTACATAAGCTCTGAATAACTATGCCATCCCACTCTGTTTACTTAATGACCACGCTGGATTATTAAGTGGATTAGTCTCATAATAGAACAGCGCTGCTCTATGGTTCCGAGGCTGTCATACATGAACTGGGTATTTATGGCAAGATTTTGAAACACGAACTGGAAGCAATGTTATTCACCGAAACGATGGCAAAAACTTTATATTTGGAATTTTATTCGATGAAAATCACCTCAGAACTTCAACCATTTCAGTGGCTCTCTTCAAGCCTAGGGCCGTGCTTAGCCCTACAGAAAAAGTCGTTTCCCATGAACATACAGCCAGGGGTACCCGAAAAGAGGCCCGTCGCGCGGCAAGCAAGGCAGAGTCAGCGGACGAGTTGCAGCGCGTACTGTTGTGGCTTCGCGTCAAGTTAAATAGAATGTACCACTTGCACGTCCTACACGCACATCACGCTGCGACTCGTCCGCTACTCCACCTTCCTGCCACACATCGGGCCTCCTGTGGCATACCCCAGGGCCAGGTAAAAAAGCTGCCGTTCTCTCCCTTTGCTGCCTGGCTACCGCTGTACAGGTCTATACACTTCCCTTGATAAGAGCCTTTTTATTGTACTCACTGCCTTTAAGTTTTCCACCTAATGATTAAAAGGGTCTCTACGAATTTGTGACGCTGATGCAGTGATGTGACGCTTTCACTCCTCTAAACGCGTCACTAAAAACGCTGAATGCTCAGGATTGAATGATCTTACGCCCAGAGGGATTCTTGCCCGCCCACCGCCACACATCTTATCAGTGCCGAAATGTTGATCTGCTATGCTATTTCTACTTGCACTTCTTTTTCCTCTCAGCGACTAGACAATCTCTCTTATCGTTGTCTGTTTCTTGCGCTTCCGTAGTGTGGAGCGAACAGCTTCGTGTTTTCTATGTCCATATCAATTTGATTTTGATATTTTCCTTCATCCTTCAATAGATAATTACCCAGAAAATATTCTTGTGAATTTTAGTGTTTAATGAATTCTCTTCGTGGATAGCCTGAAAACTAGTTCAGTGGCAGAATTTTCTGCATAACGGCCTCTCAAGGATCGTTTTGCGAAGAGTAGCTCGTCTTTGGTAAAAACGACGGAAAAAAAGCGCCAGTTTGCCATTCAATTCCTTCGAAAATGACGTGATGGTGGGCTGCCTTGAAACTAATGAGGATTACTCCATCACTTAACAAAGGTGGTGGTGGGTACACGGGTACTCGCAAGGAGGCTCTTCTCCCGACAAGAAGGCGGGGTCAATGGACGAGTTGCAACGCGTACTGTGGTGATTTCGCGTCAAGTTGATGGGATGTACCATTACACGTTCTACATCGCACATCACGCGCTGCGACCCGTCCGCTGACACTGCCTTGTTGCCGCGCGACGGACCTCCGGTTGCACCGGGGGACCCATGGATGGGTAGATCCCTGTGTGATCGCCACTGAGAGAGGCGGGCGGGGGGCGGAGGCACCTCCTATACCCATGACTAAAAAAACAAAACTAATGTTGTTTTTGGAAAGTTGTTTATATTGCTTAAAGTTATGAGAAGATCAGATTATCTAACACATGCTGGAGGAAGATAAACTTTATAGACAAGGGAGAAGCCACCAGTCGGTTTTTAAAATTATTTAAAAATCAAGTCATGCCTTAAAAATTGGCACAAGGTGCCATAAGGCTGGTCCCTTAACGCTTAAGTTGTGAGCATGATTTTCGTGGCCGTTTGCAATGAGTCTTCTAGAGTCTCACAGCCCTTTTTTTAAGAACATTGAATATCTCAAATTAGCATGGAAAAAAAGAAGGAAGCGTTGACTAAATTGAGCTAATTTATTGCTGTCGTCATTCTGTGGAATACCCTAATCAAGCAAAAACAACATCAAAATCATCTGTTCCTGAGCAAAGAACTGACAAGGACTACGTGATTGCGTCAGTAGAGCTAATTCAGCTTTGAGGTGGATAGAACTACATATAAATGAATACCCATAAATTTTACCATTTGCTCTTGACCACCATGTCATGCTTCCTGAATTTTTAGAAGCCCTTTAAAGACACAGTTCCGTCAAATACATGCTTGTGGATGTTTCATCTAATGAAGTTGTTTGGACAATGGGGCGTGGCCAAAATTCTTGCGGGAGAGATTATATTTTAATGAGTGAGCGCCCCAGGAGCCACTTTCCCGCGGCATTTCGGTGCACATGAGACAATAGTCCACTCTGCTTGAAGTTGGGCGTTGACTTTTTGGCAGATATTTCTCAGATCTTTGATCAATAACTTCAAATAAACAATTTTTTCGCCCAGCTTATTGTAATGCTGACCGATTATATTATGAGCGGGAGAGCGAGATGGCGGAAAGGGGTATCTCTTCTTAAAATTTCCAGAAGGCAACATTGATGCTATCGCAATGGGTGTCCCCAAGAGGCCCATCGCGCGGCGAAGGAAGAGACGCAGATGCGGCAAAGGACGAGTCGCAGCGCGTGCTGTGCGATATGAGACGTAGTATGGTACACTCTATTTAACCTGACGCCTAACCGCTACAGTATGCGCTGCGACTCGTCCTTTGCCGCGTCTGCGTCTCTTCCTTCGCCGCGCGGTGGGCCTCTTGGGGGACACCCCTTCGCAATGGCACCCAACGGCGATCGCCTCAAAGAGCGATCGTTTCAGTGCAGTATATTCCTGTGGGAGAAGTTACGGGGTGGGAACAAATCACCGCGGAACTCGTCCATTTTTCAAAATATTCTTGAATGCTCCCGCTATTTCTTGTGTGACACTGCATTTTTCCAGCTTTTGTGCCGCCGAAACATTCACCAGAAAGCAGCTTGGCGGAATGTTGAAGTCGTTGTTTTAATCCTGAACCTTTGTTGAGTTGTGCCGGCAAGGTCATTGGGAGGTGTTCCAAAGTAACCGCGACTGTGGTGTGCGCTCCGTTCAAAGGTCTAGAGGGAGGTAGAGCCGTTCGGAATGGTTTGGTAACCACCCTTTGTTGCCACCCTAGTCAATTCAAAAGGTTTGCTACCTCTTCCCCAGCATCGCAACCGTATTCGTGAGGTAGACGTTAATGTTATCCTACGAACATTCGAACAGCTCCACTGAAGTGCCCTGAAGAGCAAGACGTCTGCAAAGCCGCATTGGTTTCCTAAATCACGCGGGCTATACTATGATGAGCCAGAGATGAATTTGAAGTACTCTAAGCATTCCACGACAAGTTGGATGTTGATGAAGCGGAAGTATACCTAATGGAGAGGGAGGTCGCCCCTCAAAGTTTCGGGACGAGGCGCTTCCACTGACGAACATTTCGTGACAGGGCTTGCTGCGAACTTTCGCAGCGCAAACTGCTCCTTGACCGAGTCCCCGCACCGTCGGTTTGCAATCTGCGGACTCAAACGTTTAGCAGAGACACTGAGTAACTCGTTTAGGTTGATGACGTCATCACCGACGGGGACGGAAATCAACGGCTAAAAAAGAGTCCCATTCACGGGTTCTGAGCCGTTTTTCCTCGTTTACTCCGTATCCCCCATCACTGACCACCGCTACCAACATTTCTGTGGGATCTTTGACTTGTAATCCCCCTCAGGCCCTGCATCATAGGAAGGTGAGCGTACAATCGAACTGAATGCAGAGACTCCTCGTTATGTGAACAGAATGTGGGTCTGAATCAGCAGTCGACTGGCACATGTTGGCCAAATTCGTCAAATGTTCGTAAGTTGGCCTTCCTTATATGTACTTCATTAATTTCTACAGCTGAAAAAGTGTCGTGAGTGTCAAGCCGTTATTAAGCTTCCCTTCTGTTGACAGAAAGTAACGTGCAACAATTCACTAAAGAGTGTTCCTGGTTCACACAGCTTAACCCACTAGCAGGGCCATTTCCGCGACCTGACTCTCACGCTATCGCGTGTGCTATCATATTGGATTACAGGCCTTCAGCCTCATCATGTCGACTTTTGAACCCTGTTCTGAGCCGGCCGCAGTTCAGTCGCTCAGCTACGCCATTGTATTTTGTACCGTAGCTAATAGTAAGTCTGAGACGTTTGCTGGCTTTGAACAACGAATTTGCCGATGCGGGCAGGGGAGGGGAGGGGGAATAAGAGAGGCCTGCCTGTTGGCTTAAAGAAAGAGACCCGGGCGGCCTCCACTGGAAGGAACCGCACTGATTTGCTGACAGGTCAAAGATTCAAAAAAAAAAAAAAGATTCCAGAAGCAATCCCAAAATGGGTGTAAAGATTCTCGAGAAAGTTTAAAAAAAAATTTTGGGAAAATTTCTCGATATCTCCCAAGATTAACGAGGAATTTCATTCTTTGCTACTTTTGTTGCGGGGTATGTGAGCACTTCTTCCTTCTTCTTCCTCACTTACTCAAATTGTAGGATTAGTTTCGTAAATCTCTATTGAGTTTAGATCTATACGGTGCTCGAGGCAACTATTGTGCTTCTGGCGTTCCCAAATCGCGAACCGTTTCGCACGTGACCTTAATAAAATCTACATGAATATTCATCCTTTCCATTTATTCTATCGAGTTCAAGATTTAACCAATTACTTGTTGGTTGCTCTTATATATTTCAAAAGCCCTGTAGTACTATAGACGGCGAAGAAATGAGGTTTCTCTCTTTGCTAGCGTATTGTTTGTTTTCCGAGCCTTTTTTGCAACAAATAATAAATAAATAGGTGAGAGTAAGAGCAGAGATGGCGGTGAGTCGTCCAGCCAAATTTATTTGGGATGTTCGGAAAGTTTTCGCCATTTTTATAGCTCACTTTTGAATGGTTCATTTCTGGGTAACTTTTCAAGAATCTGTTAACGCACTTTATATCGTTAGGAAGCGCGCACCTCGCTCTATCCAAACAAAATCACCTTTCCACTTTTTTGAAAGCCTTGAATACGAAAGTGCTTGAAGTAGTGTTCTTTTTCCCTCAGACCTGCGCCCGAATGTTTGGAGACGGGTTCCGATATCACTGAGAATTTAGGGTCTAGCAGGTCCACAAAAAGCATGCTGCGGCATGGCATAGCTTTCAAATGTATAACTTCGTATAATGTATGCTATACGAAGTTATTAGAGCGGGGTGAAACTCCAGTTCGGGGGGGGGGGCACTCCATTTTTTCTCCAATACTCAAGATAAGGATTAGAGGGCTCACGACACGTAATCGACTCATTTAAAGTAGACTTCTGATAAATATTGGTGTAATGGGTGAGAAACCCTGAAACGTTTTCACATTTCCGCCTGCCATGACCCAAGGGAACGGTCCTGGACCAGGAGAAAGGACACCTCCGCAAAGGGCTAAGGGTGCAGGAGCTCCAGGGTGGATCACCTGTGCAGAAAAGTGGATGGGATGTGGGCAGGTAGTGTGGAATGTAGGACATCCACCGGTCCTTATCAAAAGTACGCTCGAAATGAGTCGTTCACTTATTATCTTATCCGTAGTGTTCGATAGCCCAAAGAACTGCTCTCGTGTACTGCGCTACGAAAGGGGATAGCGAGGGGAAGGCGCCCGCGGGGGGGGGTGCGCGCTGCTGAGTTGTTCACCAGAGTGGATGATGAAAGCATCCAGCTGGAGTTTTGAGGCCAACCAGTATCGCATGAATACTAGTGAAACAGGCTTCTTCTTGATGGGGGCGGGCCGGAGGCTATAAGCAGTAGCGAGAGGCGTACACAAGCGACGTAATCGACCTTACATTAGGTCGGTTTTATTTCCTAATACATAGGCGGGTGAGGGCTAACAAGCCCAAGTCAGTCAAAAACTGGGGTGTTCTCTCTCCCTCTATACTCTTATCTTTGGCCAACCTTTTTGCACTTCCAAGTTAAACTAGCTGAGCTACGAAATTGTGCTGCAAACATTTTACACACTAAACCTATTGCCACCAATTATCACTTTTCCAACAATATGGACGGTCTACTTGAGCATTGAAACCCAACATGGTGGTGAAACGACCTTCGCCGAGTTCTTAGCTCACAGAACTCCAGCACTTCCAACATCCGGATCAGTCAAACTCATTTCTTGTAGGCAAAGGTATGGGGATTGTAATAGTTTTTATTTCGAGCAAAGACGCTTTGTTTGAACCGAGATATGCGCTTTTGAATTTGAGAGTCAAAATCGGCGGAAACTTTCCGGACAACCCAATACTAGACACATGGTTGACCCTCGAATTCACAGAACATCGGATTATCAGTGCCTCAGAAAATGTTTACCTCTCGTGATCGATAATCAAGCTTTCAACGTTTACCTAGCCACATTTCCTTCCCATTACAAATTTCAAAGTTTTCAGAGGCTCTGCTCTAATTTATTGAATTTCTTATTCAGTGATGGACGATCCAGACTGGTACCATCGACCGTTAAGCCTTGAAGACATGCTGGCCGGTGGATCTTTGATTTTTGTCGCATCGATTTCTATTCTTATCTACGCTGTTGTGATGAAAGTGATGCGAAAGCAGGACAAGGTACAACATTATTAACTATTTCTCCTTTTGTCTGGTTTTTAACGCTTTCTTTTACTACGTATACAGGGAGGGCCAGAAAAAAAAGACATTTTGCCCAGGTCGCACTTCGGCCTTTTTTTCTTCGCAGAGATTGCCGTCGTTGACGGAAGTTCCTCAGCAAAATATTCCCTAAATGTCCCTATAAGTACGCAGGCCCTCCTTCACTGCCCTCACCGTCTTCAGAATATGACGTCATCTGTCACCGTCGTCGAGCTCAGGGAGGCCTACAGTAACTGCTTCAGCCTGAAGCTCTTACATAATTTCTTGGATCGATTCAACGTGGATAGTTTCCTAGGGACATTAGCTCTAACTATGCAAACCCCCTCGGAACCCGCCCTTCGGAACCCGTCGTAACGGTACACGATCAGTCGAGAACCCCACTGAGCTCGACCAGAGCACCATGTTTCCGGGGCAAATTTTCCTGATGCCGTCCACGTAGATGGCCACTATGAAGATTTTCTTATGAAATGAAATGCGCTCTTCAATTCTAAGTTGGGAGCACACGCTTTGAGCTGAGCAAAGTGTGATTAAATCCATTTGAGTCTGGAGACAAAATGTCTTTTTTTATTGCCCCCCCCCCCCTGTATGAGTGGCGCAGTGGCTAAAAAGCCGCCGCATCCCGGTTTCGTTGATCAGATGCCGTCTCGGCCAGCCTTGTAGCGTTCCTTTTATTGCTTAATGAATTTGTACATTCTCTGGAAAATAGTCCGAAAGTTTCATTTTTAACAGGCCCGCCCTGTATGCCACTGTCGAATACGCACTGGAAGGTGTCTGAAATTCTGGCATGGAAGTTGAATGCATGGCTTACCTCACAACAGATGTACATAATTTAGCTAACTATTCATCTAACGCCTCTGAGAGCTTCTTTTCAGCTTCTTTCTTTTCTTTGCCCTTATTTTATTTTGTTATTATTTTTATCATTACTATTATTTTCCACCCTCACTGATCCAATGGATAGTTAGTCTCTACCTTTCATATCGACGAAGTAAGCAAACCAGCCCTTTTGGCGTTTCTGCTGGGACCGTATGCTGAATGTTGGGGAGGGGATGGGGTCCCCAACGGTCGACGGACTACTTCAACTCGGTCGGTACGGTAGGAGAGTGATGACGCAAGTGGTGCAGCTGGGTCCAGCAGCTCCGCCAAAGGGCTGGTTTGCTTACCCCAGGACTAAGCCTTGGAGAGAGGACGGACCTGCGCTCTCTCGCAGGTCCGTCCTCTCTTTAAGGCTTAGTCCTGAGGTAAGCATCAAATTGAGGCGGTTTTAAGGACCGAGTTGAAGTAGTCCGTCGACCGTCGGGGACCCCCATCCCCTCCCTTCAGCATACGGCCCCAGCAGAAACGCCAAAAGGGCTGGTTTGCTTACTTCCTTCATATCTCCCCTGAATTACCGCCTATCTGGACCTCTCCATGTGTGCATGTGAAGGTGGTAGAAAGCGATAGCCTTCATATTTTCTTCTCAATTAGGAGCTGTGGAGCAGAAGAGATTGTCAGGGAGGCCCTTTGTTGCGAAAACAATGGAGGTCTCCTTAACGGATGAGACCTCATTGAAAATTCTTTTCCTACTGAATTTCACGCACTCAACGGATGGCGTCAAGGCATCCGTTCCACCTGTTTTTCAAATGGGTCAATTTCCTGTGAGAATGCCATCCTTTCATCAAGGAAAGGAACACCTTCTATCCGGTTGACGTTTCTCCTATTTCACCTTATTCACAGGGTTGGGAGGTGAAAAACTGATTTTCCTGTCGACCGTCGAGCAACAGGCACCGAAACAGGCCAAACATCCTACAAATTATCTCACTGAGAAGGTGCTTCTCCTGACCCTCAATAACTACCTCTAGGATGAGCCATGCTCTTAGACTGAAGCAGTATTTGAAAGAGTATTCCAGCCAGGGTCAATCCTATAGTTGAGACTTTTTGAAAATTTTCAAGACCCCCTTCTTTTTCGGAGGGTATCGGACGCTGAAACAGCAAATTTCCTCCCGCGCGCTCTCACCTCATTACATGTACTTCGTGCTGCCGAATCAAGTACGACCCCCCCCCACCACAAACTCAACAACCTCCGTTGGTACTTGGCCCAACGTAGGGTTGACCCTGATTCCAGCCTGACAGCGATGAAGATAGGCTATAAGTCTAAGAATCAGTGCTTGATATCCCCTCAGGTCCTGCATTGAATAAATGAACGTGAAGTAATGGGAAGGTTCGGGTAGCACACGTGTAATCCAATCCTGCGCGTCCGGAAACCGCGTCATGCATGTGGTAGCAGCGCCAATTGTTAGGGCCTAACCACTATTTATGTGAAACCCTCGGGCAAGAATAAAACTATCTATGTGAAAAGTGGAACTCGGGCATTTTCCCTCCACCTTCACAAATCTCATTGCATTTTGGCCCCACCTTTGGTAATCTCTGCTATTTCTTTAGATCAAACCAGAAATTATCGAAGAAATCGAGCTAATGTTAAGAAATCCCTTCAGTGATGGCCATGGTGTAGCTTGTGGCCTGCAAAAGGATAAATTCCAAACTTTCTATTCGATTGGTTCCAAACGACATTTATAAGCCCGTTTTACTGAAAAGAGGTTGCCCACAATTACATCGGATAACATGCGCAATTACTAATCACAGCTACTAGTTACTGAAATCCAGACAATGGCAGAATTACGATGCTACACCAGTTTCAGTTAAATAATTATAAGGCAGAGGTGGTCAGTGGAGCAGGAAAGAAGAAACCATGAGAAACGGCCCAAACCCGAGAAATGGGACCCCTTCCTTGCCCGTTGATTTGAGCATTGATGCGACTCTCATCGCTGTGCCCTCTTCAACACTACGCTCTCTCTGCTATCTAATCACTCGCCACGTATAGACCTGCGGCGAGTGATTTTGGATGAGGGGCGTACCACGCCAACCGCGGCGAGAGTGAGCCATGCTAGATCACCGAGGTTCACCACGCAACGCGCTGACATTAGGTGTGGGCGTACCCTCCGCCAACCCGCTCCAAGAGTGAGCCATGCTAGATCGCCGAGGTCAAATCTTTCGCTGCTAATTGCGCGTCGGTCAGCGCCCTCAGGAGGTCCGCCTGTCTCCCAACTATGCAATTTTCCCCTTTCTTTGACTTTCGTTCGTGAATTCCTCCTTTAACTCAAAAACTCGGTCAAAGACTTCCCTAAAGACTGACTCCAGTGACAACCCTATTCATTTTAATCCAATGCGAATCGCCCAATGATCGTTATTCTGATTTATTAATCATTTTTTGAGGCAAAAAACTCACCAGTATGCTTTTCCGAACATCGAATTTATCACATAGTTTGATACTGGTAAAATTACCGATTATTTGGTTACTGATAGAACGGTCGACAGAAAACTACGGAGGGGGACAACCAAGGCAGTTCGCAATGAGTGAAATCGCATTACTAATGAGGCCGTGGTAAGGAGAAGGTGGTTCTGATGGAGGATCTTCAACCTGGGCACATGACGGTACCAGTAAATCTGCGATACTGTCCGGGTACGAAACTATGATGCCGTGAGCTGCCTCCTGAGCTATTTGTGATTACTCGAATGCATTAACTTTTTTTCGAGCTGAAAACACCCCCAATTCTAAGAAAACAAAGTAACGACGCCCAATTTTCTTTGGAAAATGCTTTTGCGAGTCAGCAGGTCGCACTCAAAAGGCGTATAGCATTTGAATGACGGTGCCCGCAAAGAGCGTCCATTTCGCTGCTGCAGATTTCTGATTCCAACGTCGACATCACACAACTCGCATAACTGAAAGAGGTTTAGTTCGGCATTTCTCATACTCTCCCAGAGCACGTAACACCTGTGCTCCCATTACTCAGTTGTGACCCGATCAGACGCCTTAAAGCAACAACCCCAGCAGCAGTTCAAGTAGCAAGAAATTATTCTATGGGTGGGATAGAGTAGCCCACGAGTATCACAGATGTGCCGTTGTCGCGGCTCGAAAGTGCGCGACAATGGCGCTAGGGCCTTACAAAGTGAGCTTTGGCGACTAATGTGAACTTATGGACGAGATACCTCGCGCACACCCCATGACACGCAACGTGGATTACGGCGTAGCGGCTAATTCAAAACGCGCGGGTTAGTGGAGCCATGGAGCAAGCAAGTTCGTACAACTCGTCCGGCCCGCCCCTTCCTTATTTCAAAGAGGAAAATAGAAAATACTTGTAAATGATTTCATTGACGGTTTCCTTTGCTTCTTTTTTTCATTCTAGCCAACTCGTCGTCCGAAACGAACTTACCCACTGCAGTGTTCCTCCATTTTTTATCAGGGGTGTTGCTTTGACGTTCCTTTTCCGCCAAGCGTTGTCCCAGGGGGTTTTCTTCGCGCAGGAAACATAGATTCCATTGAATTTTTCATAGCTTTTGTAATGAGCTTCTCGAGAACGCTAACCAGACGCCCTATTCTATTCCAGGAACCCACAACTGCATCCAGCAACAGCTATTGCTATTTTAGCATTTCTAGAAGCGTCCCGGTCGGGAATACAAAAAATAACTGCCTTGGTCGAAGGTTCCCCGAGATTGTGTGATAAACAAGAAGATTGTGTGATAAATCATCCGTTAACAGGGTTACAGTGGTGATGGGAAAATAACGAGTTTTTGCCATCGCGTTCGCCCTGAGTGCATTGGTTTTATTTTGGCGCC
>MU894933.1:0-19521 GCA_036418205.1 Ostertagia ostertagi
CCCGAATCAAGACATTCCACGAATAATGTGGAGGGATTAGGATGTATGGCGTATGCGACGCGAATCTCTCAACCGATCTGAAGCCGATCTCAGCCTTCTTTGATCATCGACATGACCGACAAACAGTTGATGCATGCTAAGTTCGTTGAAAATAGTCCTAACAGTTTAATTTCACGGCCCTGCATGTGAACAGCGGCGCTTCTCGCCGCTGAACCACAACCTCCCAGAACGTTGACGTGTGGAACTGCATTCAGTTTTTGACTGCGGTACTGGGAGCATAGGCAATCGCACGGGCAGAGCAATCACATGGAAGTTTTCGGAAGTGAAATGGCAAAGGAGGCTAAGCTGCAAGCGGCTGAAATATTATTGGTCTTTTCCTCGCCTTTGCCTCATTCGAAAAGTGGACCTAACGCCCGTTTCTTCTGCTTGCGTCTTCTTTCAACATTCAACATCTGTTTCTAGCAACAATCTTGCCCCGAGGATTGGTTGGCCTTCCATGGCAGCATTTTCATGAACGAGCACCTACATAAGGGTATAGCGCAGGATGGGCTAGCTCAACCTTGGTGGGGATTGAACCACTGAACCCTTCAAGAGGCATGCGACTATAGGAATCTCTGCGCTAACCTCTTAATTCAAATTTAACACAGCAAGACTTAAAATAGCTCGACTTACATTAACAAAATTAGCATTTATGTAGTCGCCATTCGGGGACGAGTTCAACCGTACCCTTGTGGCGTCGTAAGGACAGACATCTCGGTACCTGAAAGGTTTCTTTTACCAGCGAAATAATCTAGTAAAATTCTGAGAAAAATTTATGATCAAAAGGTTACCTATTTTTGTTGAGATTCGACGTCAGTCGGCAGTCATTCATCGTCATACCCGGTTTCTTTCGATAAAGTTGCTGAATTTGAAATAATCTATAGGAATGACCGGCTTACGAGTATGGGCCTAAGCCTGAATGGCCACTTACCTCAAACTGAGACACAATTCGGCCGGTGGCCAAAGCATCAGCTAGTAGTCGTAGTGAATGAGATAGTTTGTCGCTCCGTGGCACACTCTCAGCCACCCGCATCTGCTCAGGAAGTGCCGCCCCTTCCGGTTCATCCACTTCTTCACCGAGGCGGTAGACTGAAAATGTTGCAGGGTTTTATTTTTGGATAACCACGTAATTTTCAACCAGCAACAGCTTTTCACAAATAGCACTTCAATGGGCGGAAGAGGTGTAGCGGCAAGTGGCGCTGCTTACCACGCGCACGCTCCGGGAGCAATTCTTAGGCCGATGTCAGACTTTGCGAATCGCGCGATTCGCTAGCGTCTGCGGTCGCGTCGCGGCCAGTGAATCACTCAATTGGCTGGTACCGCAACGCGACCGCGGACGCTAGCGAATCGCGCGATTCGCAAAGTCTGACATCGGCCTTAGTTGTCCGGGCCAATCAGGCCTCCCATCCTTCCAGGGTCAACTTAGTTGGCACCAGACTTGTCTGGGAGGATAGAAATACTGACTCGTACGTTGGCTAGTCCCCAAATCATTGTTATGCGCCAGATGGCATTCACAATGTCACTAAAATTCTGAATGGGAGTAGGATGCGTGGCGCATCTCACAAAGAAATTGATTGACGCGGAATGCTTTACCCTTCATCCTTCAACAGCAATTAACCTATATTTTTTTTCAAAAACAAGAACTAGACACGAAACATTTTCGCAAAGAATTGAAATCTTCTATTATTGATATGATAATTGAATTTGTGTGAAAATGAATGATGGAACCCTCCAATGAAAAAAGAATAGTGGCGACGATCGCGTTCACAAACGGCAGATAAATTCTGTTTCTAGCAGTAATGTTCGTTAGAAAGAGAGGGCCGCGGTCACTCTTTGGAATCGTAAACCCATAAATTTGTTGGTAACAATAAAATGAAGAAAGAACACGGCTCCGATATTATAGGCACTGACGACAAGTCAATCTACGCTATCCATTTGGATAACTACCATACAATTGCCGCAAGTGAAGCTGAGGCATTTGTTGCGAGACCCGTATAATTTTAGGCGATACTGCGTAAGTGCTAAGTTCTGGACCCTAAAGGCACATTTCGCGAATCAGTACATAGAGCATACAGTCTATCCGTTGAATAAGAGGTAACTGTGGGTTCGCAGTCGCAGAGGTGGGGTCACTTTTGTGACTTCAAACGCCTGGCAAGTGCGCTAGGACTGACACAGGCACCATGATCCTTAGCAATCGTCCACCGATGATTGCTTTCGTGTCTGCGTCTCGTTTATCCCTCATTCTCTCTCGTTTCCGAGTTTGTTCTTTCGCGCCTTAGCGCCCACTAACTTTCTCAGCGCTACTGTTGTGTAGACTAGATCACAACCCAAAATATTGGGAAAATGGGCTCTTCTCAGGTTTGGGCACTTCTCTTTCGCTTCTCCCAGTGACAAGTGCAACAAGAGAAATCCATGTTCTCTAAAACTCCAATCAGCATAATGTGAGCGGAAATAGGAAAGGGCCACAGTAACAAGAAAAAATATGACAGTTTAACAAACCATTGGGCTTGATCGTGAGCACGAGCTCCCCTCCATTTGGCGAAGTTCGGGCGCTTCTGATGAAATCGACCACAGTATCATGGGACATGGGTGTCACGTCACGGCCATTGATGAACAGAACCTATAATCAAGCGTTGAAAAAAGGAGGAATCGTCATTTTCCTGCATTCTGATATGCCCATGCCGCTATTTTTTCATCATTACTGCAGACGCGGTTAGATGGGGGAGTTCTGCATGCTTTCTTAGCATGGTATGAGTTCCAATTTCAAAAATAGTGTAGAAGTTCAAAAGAGGGAATCAACAAATTTCAGCCAAATCTCAGCCTTCTACGACGGATCTCCTGTTCACTCATGTATTGTTTTTGGTAGTTCAGGGAAAATAGTTATCAAATTGTCTTAAGCAGTACCTGATCGCCTTCGTTCAATCGTGGATGTGCTTTGTCTGCAGAACTTCCTGGAGCGACTCGTGATACGATAACGGGGTAGTTCTGATCCGCACCACCCTGAAAATTGAGTTTTAGTCCACACTGAAACATAAAGGCACATTTCATAGTTGCCAAGGTATGGATTACTGCGCCCGAGACAAAAACCTATGTGCCTCGAGGGAGATAAAAACGAAATTTCTGAGCGCCTGAAATCAGAACTGTGGGTACAAACACAATTATTTAGCCTACCTTAACATTGAAGCCAAACCGTCCCATACCGTCGGGTCGCATCCGAATCGTTACCAACGAATCTTCAGTTACTGGTGAATTTGACTGAAAATAACGAAGATATAACCGAAACAATTTTCAGATAGGAAATATTCATAAATATAAGATAGACCTTGAAAATTACTTAAAAAAACTGAATTAAAATGTAATTAATGAAAATTAATTGTTTCTAAATCCAACCAACCAACAGTATTTTACAAGCACACACCGCCTTCAAACTGCTGGCAAATTACTTTAAAAAAATTTTTTTGTCCAAGGTGATTGTTAAGTAGCAAATGAACAAAAACTATTTGAAAACAATATCTGAAGCGGAGAAGGTGTGTTATTACGGATCCGGCTCTAACTAGGAACAATTATTGTGTACATACGAAGCTTTTTAAAAAAACGTACATGCGACTAAATTTTTCAAAATCAAAGGTAAGTAGAAATTTTGGGAAAATATGTCACGATTAGAAAGTATTAATGAACAAGTTTCTTTCTACTTTCCCAGGAGCTTATCGCCACAGGCGCCGCTATGGAATTCAAAGACTCGAAGGCTCGACCCACCAAGTTTAACTTAAATTCTTGGAAAATGAGCACAGTAGCAAATGGGTGACCGTGTTAGCGGATGAGGAGTGTTACTGGGTGGAGAGAATCAAGCTCCGATTTGTGACAGAAATTGGCAAGAGGCGTAGGAGGGTTAGTCCTACATTACCACAGTGTGGCACCTGTAACCTTTTCCCCCTCATTCTCTCAGTTCCTGCTGAACATGCTTTTTCGAAAAAAAAAAAAAAACTTTATAATGAAGCCTTCTGCCGTCCAGAAACGTCTCTACACTATTGATTTCATTGGTTGTCCATTAATTTTCTCTTGTCAGGTCGCGTCGGCTTGGCGGCGGTCATCTGCCATGGAAAAATATCGAATGCGAGACAACAAGCATACTATTCGCGCAACTTTCTTAAGGAATGCTGCAGCTGCTGATTGCTGCGTTTAAACGGCTCACTTATAGAAGCGTACACAAGTTACCCATGGAAATGTACAATGCATTCATGATATGATTGAGCAATTTTTATTTTTTTTATTTTATTTAGCTACATGTTGAATTACAGCACCGAGTCAAATACAAAAATAAACAATAGTAAAACTAGGTGGTGAACAAATAAATATACAGAAGTTGCATACAGGATCGTATGAATAACAGGAGGAACAATGAGGGGCATTCAATTGATGAACGTAAAAAGAGGACTCGAGATTTTCAGTTATTTTTGGTTCGGTTAATAAGCTATACTTTGGTTTAAAAATGCTAATTAACTACTATGGTATTATAATATATTTTCCGGAACCCCTATGCCTAGGTGAAGCTGCTAATTAATAGCTGAGGATAGGTAATAGTATGCGAACTTTATCGTACAGTGGTTAGTGAACCTCAAAAAAACTCTTTCCAAAAAGTACTAGATCGAGGATGGAGTCCCACCCCAAGTGCCGTTTTTGAGGAGGAAAAAGGTTGCCTATAGTTTTCTTTCTAATATGGCGTACTATTGTAGTTTTACGAGCGCTTGTATGCCTCCACCACTTGCCACTGCAAGATACTCGGCGAATTTCTTAAAAAGGTTTGATTATTTTGTTTACCCGCCATATGGGATGGGCACCTGCTTTCAGGTCAGAGGGTACATGTTAGCGGAAAAGCTTGATGCTGGGTAGCAAATTCTGGACAATGAAGGAATCCTAGTTGCTTATAGGAGAACTCGAATCAAGCACCACAGGAGAGAGATGCTACAGTATCTCTGACCAGGTTCATGCTCTGGTCACTGCTTTTGTGTGCCTGCAGTTGATTTGATCATAAAATACCATAACAAGTTGCAATAGCCGAAGATTTCCAATAGTGAATGTCATTCAGGAAGGGATATGCTGCAGGACTTCCGCAGTACTTCAAAGGGGAATCCTCGCCTCATTTCTTTTAGAAAGAGCGCTTGAATATGTTCATTAAAGGACGAATTCACGCTGGAAAGGCAACCCATTTCAAATTAACCTAGGGATGGTGAGTGGTACACGAAAGAAGGAAGAACCATGAGAAACGGCCCAGAACCCGAGAAATGGGACCCCTTCCTTGCCCGTTGATTTGAGCATTGATGCGACTCTCATCGCTGTGCCCTCTTCAACACTACGCTCTCTCACCTATCTAATCACTCGCCACGTATAGACCTGCGGCGAGTGATCAGATGATCGGTGGGCGTACACCGCCAACCGCGCCAAGATTGAGCCATGCTAGGTCGCCGAGGTCAAATCTTTCGGTGCCAATTGCGCGTCAGTCCGCACCCTCAGGAGGTCCGCGGGTCCCTCAACTAGGTGAATTACTCCTTCTTCGACCTTCATTCTAATCGTGAATTCCTCCTTTAAGTCTGAAAGGCTTCGTATGGAAGAAGAAAAAGACCATCGCGTAAATGAAACGGCTCTAGTGGAATTGCCTATGCTTATGAAGAAGGTTTATGACCTAAAACCCACAGATGGATACTTCTGTTGAAGAAATGGGCTTGCAACAAGCTGCAACCGGTTCAGTCTGACATTGGGCATCGTTTTGGGAGCGCTGGGTTTCACAATCGGCCAGATTAGGTAGATCGACCTAGTGTTAAGAAGTACTGAAGAGAAGGATGCCAGCAAACTCCATGGAAATATTTTGGCTTACATTAGAAGAAGCAAAGGGTATGAGCTATGTAGTGAAATGCGGGGCATTTTGTGCAATAGTTTGGGCGGAATACATAATCACAATTTTCCCAAAGAGTTCCTTGAAGTTAAGAAATGCCACGAGCTTCGTTTCTGCGTCCCTTCTACGAATTGGCTAAATGTTGTACGACTTCAGCTGTGGATATTACGAAAGAACAATTGCGCGAGAGGAACAATTCGCTCGAACAGTTGAGAATTCTAAAAGCATTTACGGCGAAGGTAGTAGAAAAGCCCTCCGGGAGGACGCACACATTTGTCTTGCAAAATAGGGATTTTCACATCTCTTTAAGAAGTGGATTACCACAGCTAACATCCCCTCCTCGGGTTTCGGAGCACTTCCTCATCCTTGATTAAAATAGATTAGATGATTTCGTTGGAGATTCTGCAACAAAGAGCCTCGTGATATTATTGAGGCGATACAAAAAAAAGCAGTGGAGTATTGGCCTTTGACCAATCCCTTTTTGGATGCTTGCACGCATTCACATCTCCGTCATGGTGTTCTGAATGCCATGCGACCTATAGAAGACTTGCGGGGGCCCTGATGTACAGTTTAGTGTATTTTAAGATCCGCTCCTCTAAGCAAGTCTGCTGTAACCACAATTAACTGACGCTTGGAAGGATGCAGGGCTTGGCTGGCGCGGGACAAGTCACGGACCCCAGATTTACTCCCCGTACCGGCGCGCGCGTAATGGCCACCCTTGCCACTATACGCTATCCGCCTCAATTGAGGCGAATAATAATAGAAAAAATATTGATGTTGAGTATTTCATACTCCAAGAATCCTTCCTGTGAAAACTGTGATTGCTTGATTTTACACAGCTCAATGGACGAATACATCGATACAAAGAGCGTGGATAGGCATGCCCCAGGAGGAACCCGGTGGGCGTTGCAGCATGCTTATAAAAGTACTGTGCGAAATGACCGGCAGTAAAGTCGCCATACCACACCGCCGTTGCGAGGGAGAAATCGCGGTGCTGATCTATATATGCAGCAGCCCTGCGCACTTGTCCATGTCTGTGCCCTGAAAGATAAGGGCGACCTGGGTTTGAGGAAGAAGTTGAACGCCATATATCATAGGCAACTAAAAATTCTGAATGAATATGAGTATTATATTAATATATTATATTAGATTTATTTACTGTGATGCGACCAGATGACTAATTGGAATGAGTAACCAACCACATCGAAATTGTTATAAAATAAACAGCAAACATTTTCTCACCATTTTCGAACAGTGCAATAGTAGGTGTTGTAATAGGTAACTATATACAAAATATTTACCAAGTAAACATTATCAGCATAGATGGCGTTCCATCCCAAGAGTGTAATAAGTTTAATACTACAAATACAATACGACCTTATTGCTCTGAGTGAGCGCTCTAAAGCCAATTGAGGATACAGCTTCCTATCCTGAGGTATGTGACGGAATAACTGATAATAAAGAGGGATTCTCTTCAGGTATAAAGAAATCAATCAATCATATGATTACCAGATGCTCCAAAATCGTTCTCTACAAATTTTTATGATGACACATTTCAATTTTTCAAGTTTTCCTACGTCCTCAAGTGATTTCTGGGTTAGATAAACTCGAATTTTATTGCAAAAATAATAAGAAAACATTGAAAAACAGAGGTACTGATTAGGCAGCCTTTGGCTGATTGTATTATATCTATTTCTTTATTAAGCAAAAAAAAACATGCGGTCAGATGAAATGGGAATTGTGTGCACAAGAAACAGGTGAAAAATAAAACAAAAAAAAAACAGAGAAAGAAACTACAAAACCAAAAAAAGATTCTAAAGGAAATGAAGATGGGACTTTTAAGTTCATGAAACCTTTTTTTCACTGGTCCCGTGCCCCCCCCCCCAAAAGTTAGGGTCTAGTGAGACAGCGCAACGTAAACGGCAACACTTTACGGTAGATATGAGGGGTGGGTCGCGTTCTTCTTGTGTCAATACATATTAATATATAATAATAAAAGTACAGTTACAAGAAGCTGGGTTGTGAACAAAATCTTCGCCCCCTTCGGGACAGAGCCCGCACCTCTCACTTTTAATAAAAGTATTATTTGAAAGATATTTTCAGAGATATTATGAATCATTAAGAGCTACATGAAGCCGCCACTATTTAAAGCACACTCGTACGAAAACAAATCATCAGAAAACTAGTATTTTTATCCTGTGCGACAGACGATTCGTTGGATCTGTTTGCGCTCTGCAGCTATTTCCTTGGCTAAGCCTTGGCGACGCCCTCGCCGCATTCAAAGGCGGTTTCGCAGCCAGCGCTGAAAGTGTCCACGTTTCAGGAGATGCTTTCGCATGGTTTTTTCCATATTTCGGCCGCAGGGCCTCTACACGCCGCTGAGTGGCGGCTTTTTGAGAAACTTTGAATGGATGATGATTTCCGAAGAAGTGCTCTTTTTCGAATTCTTTGAAAGAAGTCAAATTCGAAGAATTCGAAAAAGGAGGAGAACAGCCACAGAAGATCTCTAAGATTTCCGTGAGCCACTGTAAAGGCCCTAAACCATCAGGAGCTGTGGGTTTCCCGTGTGCTGATGCATTTCTGTCATGTCATGAAGCCACTTTCCCAACAACTTATTTTTTAGCCTGTGTAGCGCGGTAACCACAAGATATTATTGATTTTGCGTCGCCTGTCCATATCGAAAGCACATTTGGCACTGCTATGAGAGCGATTTAAGCTGTCAAAACCTTTGAAGCCAAAAGAATTTTTCTGAACTCACATCCGTTCCCATAGCCATTTGTAGTCGAATAGGTGGTGCCGTAGACGTTCGAATTGTTGCATCCGTTTGAAAGGAAGCCGTTTTGCATCGAACGTCTTGACGTTGGCGTTCCACCGCTGGGCGGTCGATGGTGCACGGCCGCCGTGGACGTGCATGCCTGCAACACGATACTAGCCGACAACGATTTGAAAGGGAAAAACACTGTTTCCTCTGAATCCTCCTCGTTTTTCCCGCATCCCCATCCAGTGATGCTAATACGTTCTTCGGAAATGGGCGAGAAAGGGCCGAAGCGAAACGAAAATTGACGTCAAGGACAATTCAAAATTTCACGCCAGCCATTTCAAATTTCAAGGCCTTCGTTCATTCCGATGTACCCGATTTGCATATGTTCAATAAAAAAGTGCAAAGCAATCTGTGTTATGCCGCTTCTTTTTGGGACGCGCCATGCTTTCTACATCCATCCAATATCATAACTGTAATCAAATGCGTATCCCTATCCTTTGTGGCGGGGCCGTTCTTTATATTATATTACATGTAAATGCTTTATTTTTGCAGTTATGACGGAAAGTAACAGACGACTCTAGACCATGAAGGCTTGATGGCTGGAGCGCAGTAGGATGTAAGATTCGAACCATGGACTACGCGCGTGCGATCAGCGCCATTTATCACTGCTTCACTCAACCATGTTTAGAATAAGGAACAGACAAATGGGCGACGGACAGTTTGTGATGTTTTTGCCCTCTGATCGGGGAGACAGCTCCTCTTTTGTAAACAAATAGATCAAGCCTTATTCGGGGCAAGCGAAACCTCAAAGGGTTAACGAGGCGATTTTATTTTCCGCCGAGTTCCGTCCTCGCCGGAACCAGTAACTCTCAGTACTGTAGAATGCCCCCTTATCTTGTGATAGCGCCGAAAAAAAGTGTTACTCAGAGTGGCCTTTTCATCACCAAAAAGTCATGGGACCATTAAAAAGTGCAATCAAAGCAGGGCCTTGAATGGATCTTTTAGTTCGAAAAAATGAAGAATAGATGTGGAAAACCTTTGCCCAGTACCGATCGATTTTTGAGCACCGGATGTTAATTGGAATGAACGAGTGCATTACCTAACATGTCGGAAATCGGCCAGCCAAAAAACTCTTTGCCCAGTACGCGACGATTTTTTAACTATTGGGCCGATCAACGAATGAACGAGTGCATTACCTCACATGTCGGAAATCGGAACCCAAATGTTCTAGTGCACCCTGTACTGTAAAAGCCCTGAGCTCACCAAATACGGCCAACGTTCATGATCCTCCCCCTCTCCCCTTATAATTACTGCGGCCGCCCTCTCCCGACCCTCTCCGCACTGCGCCATCAGCCGCTTTACAAAACCGGTGGTGAATTTCAGATAGTGAAAATGGCGCAGTGGTTAGAGAAGGTGCATGACCGTTATTTGATCAAGATCGAAATCCGTCGACGTCGACGTGAATAAGGATCTCCTCGTTCGAGTGAGCCTGTTCTTATCTGATGTGATCGAAAAGAAAAAACCGAGCAAAGAATATTGACTACTCATTCGGCTTTTTATGGAATGCATAAAGGATACAAAACACATGCTTCGTTTTTGCATGGTAGTGGAATGCATGGCGCACTCCAGAATAGGTTACTGATGTTTTTTATCCCTATCAGTTTTATCAGGTGAAACAACTGGTGCCCAAAATCAAATCCATTTTGCTAATCGTTTGCTAAGGAGCCGATTTCATCGCCATTGACACCATCTTGGAAGGACGGTTCGCAAACATAATTGTGCAAACACACTTCACCAAAGACACACCACTCACTACATTTTGTGACTTCGATTTTTTCCCCCGACAAACAAAGGTGTCAGAGAAGAGAAGGGGATGAATATGAAAAGGAAAAGCTACCCGGCTCGACTACTGACCAGGCACATTTGCGGCGAAAACCCCGTTGAAGAAGTTGTGAGAAAAAAACGACGTTCAGAAGGAGGCTCAGAAAAATATCTCAGAAGTTGAAGGAAAGCGAAAACCGGAATCTCGACGAATTACCTCCTTCTCAAATAAACGAATCGCAGCCGCGATATCGATTTTCGGCTGATTACCACGACTGTAGGAATATTTAGACATTACAGGGCTAAATCTGATGAAGGAATACTACAGCGATGAGCACATAATTGATTGAGCAGATTTAATTAGCAGCACAGCCGTGGAGTACGGTAGGGGTACTGTGAAAGGCTGGTAAGGCGAACTCTGAGCTAATCCATGTCGGTTGACTCAGCTCAGCACGAGACGAGCCGCCGCTCTCACTGACGAAGACGGCCAGAAAACATTGCGCGACGGAAAGAGTCGCTGAGACTCGGGCTGCGGAAAAATGCTCGAGAAATATCGACAACGACGACTTGGGAAACCCAGAGCTGAGTCAACACGCTCAGCCACAAGACATGTGGGATTTACGCGGGCGCGCGAGCGCTGTGGGTGATCGGGATGAATGCGAAAGAATTATAGTAGAACACCATGTTCTCGGGTATGTCGCACGTATTTGCAGATTTTTAGGACACACGGCGACAACTTCATAAAAAAGAGTACCACGTGGGCCCTTGGCAGAAAAGCCCTTCAGATGGTGGCCGCTTGTCAGAAAGGGTTTCCCGCCTGATGCACGGGGCAACTCCATGAAACACAGAACTATGGTTCATGGTCCCCTGAAGGCCAGAAAATCGGACTTAGAAAGCTCAGACGCTACACCATTTTAACACTTTCTTGTTAGTCACTAGTTCATAGTGAACAATCTACACTCAGTTCGAATGTGATAATCTACACGCGAATGTTTCACAAGAATGCTGGGTTGTGAACAAAACTTTCGCCCCAGGCGGGACTAGAACCCGCACCTCTCGCTTTCCGGGCAAGTGCGCTACCAGTTACGCTACCGGGGCACCATTTCATTCCAAACTCAGCTTTTCATGGTATACGTACCATAGCTTTCAGCACTCACACGTATAACGTGTAGCCGCCCGCCGAAAGCGAGAGGTGCGGGTTCTAGTCCCGCCTGGGGCGAAAGTTTTGTTCACAACCCAGCATTCTTGTGAAACATTCGCAAGGCGAACTGCGGCCAAAAACAGCAGTTAACAATCAAAAACAAGTCAAAATAACCAACAGCCATTGTTTAGCTGATGGTCCCTTATCGCCGGCTGCAGATAGCATTTGCAACATCACGCCTACTATGCCTACCAATCTTACTATAAGGGCAGCCGCGGGGAGCAAGCTAAGCGACTTTACCGTAGCTAATGAAGATTTCATAAGTGAACCTCGTTTAGAAATTGAACTCTGCATGCTCTGAAAGAAGGACCGTTCTGTCCTACAGATACTAGTCATGCTTCGAAAATCGGAATGTCCGGAAATCGGAGGATCTGAGAATAGTCCTAAGCAAATTTCGTCCCAATGACAACTGTTATGCTGGGTATTAGGTTGCTGCGATTCCTATTCTGGAGGGAGCCCCTATACAACACTCGTTAGGGCTTGCTATGGTATTCCTTAACAAGCCTTCTCCAACTACCAGGAAGCCCGTGAAGCGAGATGGATAAAGGATAAAGGATAAAGGATAAAGCATTTGCCGTTGATCAATCCCTTTTTGGGATGCGGCACGCATTCTACTTCCATTTGTACATTCGTAGTGGCGTTTGAATGCGATGTGGCCTATACAATGACTTGCGGGGGCCAGCCGATGTACAAGTCAGTGTTTTTATCCTCCCAGACAAGTCTGGTACCAATTAACCGACCCCGGAGGGATGGAAGGCTTGGTTGGCCCGGGCGACTCACGACCCAGGATTTGATCCCCGGACCGCTCGCGTGGTAAGCGTGCCACTTGCCACTACACCACTTCCGCCCTTGAAGAGAGTTGTTGTAAACAATTAAAGAATTATTGAAGTCCATGAGGTTCTTCCGAAAAACCAAACTTCCAACAATTTCCATAACAGATTGAATGCTGATTTCGGCTAAAAAAGGCCTTTCTTAGAGTTTTGACACTGGCCAGTATTGAACTTATAGTATAGGTAGGTAAATGGGTACCACTGTGAAGTAAAAACTACTACTTGCTATTTCTTCACTTTCTGGAGATTTCATTTTTTTTGCTATTCCCTTCTTTATAAATATTCGCAATGTTAAGCTATCCAAAATTCGTCCTCCACCCAAAAGCCCTTTTCAGAAGAAACTGATGTAAAACTAGAACAACAAATGAGTAATTCGCTTCCAATTTCGGTGACACAGCTCTGACCTTGATTTTCTTTTCGCCAAAAAATCACTTCAAGGGCACTCGAAAATGTCCGCTTCGGTATTCTGAGCACTATTGATAATTGGTCATGTGAAAAACCTTCACAAACTCATAAGATTTATTGTCCAAGGTTGTGGTACTAATGACCACTATCACACTAATGATTAAATATAGAAGCTAAGGGCACAACAGATTCCATTATAGCGTGCTTTTGGAGGTAGTTAGCACAATAAGTGGAGGGCGGAGCGACGTTGATGAAGTCACTTGACGTAATAACACGCCTTCGGAGTGCCTGGGGATGCCCCTCACATTTGTGCACATTCCACTGATTTGCTCAAGGGACGATTTCACCGAGTAAGACCGAAAGTCGAGAAAATGGAAAATCGCCTTCTGTTGGGAGACAGGGCGACTTCGAGTAAATGCTGACCAAGCGTCGCCATTGAGGCGGAAAGAGACCTCGCGCTCCGCCATATCTCATTTTGGCCGCAGCCGGCGCGGTTGGCCGGTGTAACCGCCCACCGATCCTTACCTACTACTCGCAGCAGTCTGTAGGCGGCGATTGACTAGATATGGGAGAAGAGAGCGTAGTGTTGGGAGATGCAACAAAGATGCGCAGTAGCATCACTGCCGCAATCAACCGGCCAAGGAAAGGCCCATTTCTCCTGGTTCCTGCCATCTTTCCACAGTTTTTCTCATTACTCGTGCATCACTCTGACCGAACTCTAGCTCTAATTTTGAAAGGGTTCGCTTTTTCAGCGTTAGTTCGTCGCTTTAATTGGCTGTCAGATAGTCGCGAACACTCTCTAACGTACCGTGATCAGCTGTCTTTCATAGGCACTGCACACCATGAAGTGTGTAGGGCTTCTGAGTTTGAAAATGAAGGCCGTAATGGATGCTGTTCCATCAGCAATGGAAGAAAGCGAAGAACAACTCAAGCATCCCTCAAACCAAATAGTTGTGCGCTTGTGTGGTGTGTGGGGTGGGGGTGAGGGAGTCCTCGCCCAGGATAAACGCGGATCTGATTGGTTATTGTTTTTCCAATTTTGCAACGTAAGGTAAAATACGATAGGAATTGGAGCGCAACAGATGAGATCTTCGTAGAGGTAAAGCGCAAATCCCGCCCATACGATCGTCACGCAGTGTGACTTTAGGTGTTTCAAGCAGTCCTTTTTCGCTCTTTTATCTTCCTTGGATCATTCACCAGACTGCTTCCATTTTCGTACACAATAGCATTCACTCTGACGGAATGTCCTCTATCTATTATCTCGTTAGTGTGCTCCCCCTACCACCCCGTTCACCACTCGACGATGTTTTTGAGAGTAGGAAGAGGAATTGAGAGGACAGGGTCATATTAGGAAATTTCTCTGGGCAGGGTCATATTAGGAAATTTCTCTATCTTGCTCTCGAATTAAAAGCTGGCCATCTCAGACATACCACAGGTGAGGGTCCAACTATAGTTTGATCGATTTCATGAAACGAGTAGGCTTGGCGCGAGTGTGTTTGCAAGTGATTACGTGCTTTAGGATCCTCTTCAATGACGTCTGGTCGCTGTTTACGTAAACAAACGTAAGCTCGGACAGACACGAGAAGAAACGAGTTGCACGTAAGCACACACAACACGTTGAACTTGACGACAACTACGTATATGTATCACTAGCCTAAGAACGTGCCAATTTATTCTTATGGTTAGAAAAACGCTCATTCACTGCTTGCTAAGAAATCACTTCTGCTATGAATTTTCCGGTTCGGTTTCGTAACGATAAGAAGTACCACGTCAGTTTCACTGCCACCCACGATCCTCGATTAACAGTTACCGTATACCGTAACACCGTTCACATAAGTAAGCGGTAAGTCAAAAAACAAACTACATACACCATTTCATACATTTTATAGTTAGACGTTTGAATCATCGCTAGAATCTTAGGTATGTACTTGTAGTTTCTAAGTATAAGCGCGAGTATGTACAGTGAAATAAAACAAAATCAGTCATGATCACATGTACGGTATTGATTTGCGGCTCTTTCCGAGGGCTATTTTCAGTTCAAGGTAGCCTAGGGTAACCCTTTACCCAAACTTTACTAGTGACGTAACTAAGGAAAATGAGCGACAGAAGTGGAAGAGCAAAAGCTATCGAAGTTTCATTTGAATGTATATTAAATTTAAATTTAATTAATGTTTTTAGTATATTGCTTTGAACAGTATGCATTAGTCCACTAGTCCCCATAAAGAATAATAAAAATTATGGAAAGCCCTCCGAACTCGGGAGGGGAGGAGAAGGGGTTTATACATTTACTCTTTATCAATCCGCTTTTATTATGACCGTAGTAGTCTGACAGTGGACTGGAGTGAAGGATTGATCGTTCTTGATAAGAACCCTCGTACTCCAGGATGCCGTTGGGCACACTAGCGATTATGTGGTAATGGAATCAAAATTAGATCGGACCATATTGATTCTTGACCGCATTCGGCACCGCAAATAAGAATTACAAAACCGTAAACCAATTTTCAATGAAATTTTGTAAGGAAGCTGGAAAAAATGGCAAAATTCAGGGATAAATGCAGACTGAGACAGAGTTCTCTTCCCCCCACAGGTTCAAACGAGCGCTGAAAGTATTCACGGAGGCTGGAAGTGTATCCACGAACATAATAAACCTAATATTCATAAGAAATATCTAAGATAGACCGGAATGAAGCTGTACTGGAGTCATTTGAGGCCCAAGAAGAGCGAAGGGTTAAAAATAGTGGTGAGTTAGCCAAAGGCTCACCTGCATCGCTGGAGTCCAATGGCGTTCCTCCGAGGTGTCGTCTTCTGAGATGCCAAACGTCGTCTCACGTGGGGGTCGCCGTCGGAGCGAAGGTGCCGATGACTCACTGAAAAACAAAACAAACTAAAAATAGCCGAAGCAATCTTTGTCTTATAAATTGTGAAATGAATCATTGATTTTTCTTCCAAGTTCGATGAAACCAACGATAGCAAAGAATATTATAGAAAACTATTTGAAATATTACCAGGTATTATTTTTTGGTACAAAAAGGTATCAAAAAGTATTGAAATTGGATTCAGTGAAAGAGAGATAAAGTAGCGCCTGAATTCCGGATCATTGACGCCACTGGCTGGAACCGGATCCGGTAAAACGCATACACACGAGCGAGAGAGAGACCGGACGATGGTGACGGGGGATTGGGGGCCACGAGGTGGTGAAGAATTTCGGGACGGCGAACAGCCGAAGGGAAGAACAATGGCCATAGACAGCGAACCGACCAACCAGCCGCTCTAGGTCGCCGTTCTCATGAAAGGGAACCCCGTTGGAGCGGCAGAGAAGGTGGGAAAAACTGATCTTTGTGCTAATGTGAGAATATGTTAAGAAGGCAGAAAAATGGAGAACTGATCTTCACAAAGTTTTTATTGACAAAGGCCTTTCTCGAGGCTTGACAGAGCTTTTCTGTGATCGCGCAGAACCATACTTATTTGAATTTGTGTAAATTCAAGTATAATTTATGTTTTCTCCATATTTATTTGTACAGCCGTGAAAGAAAAACACCCATTAGGAGGTTAAATCCGTTGGCTTAAGCTCAAGTGTTTGAATAATTATAAATAGCATAGTATATAATATATGTTTGATAAAATATCCATTAAACTCAACCTAAAATTAAAAAATAAACACAAAAATGAAACAATAGGGTCCCAAAAATGGCCATGAATGCGAAGTTTCAGAGGAGAAGTTCCAATCATTCCCTTAGTGAAGTTAGATATCGATCCAGCTCTGGACTGAGTTCCACGAAAGTTCACTAATAGTTATGGTACAAGAAAGTTTTCGAATGTCGCTTCTTAAGTGATTTCCATAGATATTGATCAAATTAAGAAAGGTGAATTTCGCAAAAAGCGATTCGAGATTCCTCTCTATTATCACAGTAATAAGCTTACCAAACAAAAACCAAGTTGAGATGTAGAAAACGCATTGGGGGCCTTATTCGTGACGTTGTGCGGGCTTGGGAAAATTCAATTGTGATTCAGTTAAGTCAGTCTTATTATGTTTAAATAAGATTACTTTCACTGGGGAGAAATAGCGGCAGCATAGAAGGTTTTCCTAGGGAACTTCTCATTTTCCACGCTTCCAGGGAACGTGTCTTCTTGCGTTGGTCTTTCTTCATCCTTTTTTTTCGCATTTTGTCCGTGGCTATTTCACTTCTCAAGTTCTTTTCATGAGTTTTCTGAGGTGCTTCTTCTTCCACCTTGCGCGGCTGACGCTTGTCAACAACTTAATGTTTTGTGGAATGACTAATAGATAATAATGCAAGCGTTACTGGACAAAGAGCATACCAGAAACTGAACATAAAACGAGGTTGGCTAAGCAAAACCAAGGTCCCTTGGTGGAAGGGCTGTGGGAGGCGGTCTCAATCCACCCAAGGCGTTGTGGGGTCTAGTCTACCAATCATACCTCGTGAGACCGTATTGCACCCATTTATGAATAGCCAACAAACTTAAAGGCAGTGGCCACCATTAGCCATCGTGGTGGTCACTGCCTTTAAGTTTGTTGGCTATTCATGAATCTCGAATCTTAAAATCGATTTAAAAAAAGGTGCCCTGACAGGACAGACTTCGGTTCATTGATTTTGATTGATGAAGCCTATTGCCCTGACACCACCTGAGTCTTCAGAGCTTCTTCTCATTAAAAAAAGAAATATGGTGTTCCATAAAAGCATGGAGAATTTTTCAGACTGCTAGTAGAATCCCTTAAAAGCCTTCGGATACATATGAAAAATTATAATTCTTTGATATTCATTATTCAAGAAGTATTTTAAAAATTTTATTCATCTCAACATCCCTTTATTCCATTTAAAAAAATAATTTTTCGTCATATTTAGCCAATGTTAATGCTTCAGGGAAACTTCGCGCTGAAGCTCTGGAGTGAGTGGAAATAGCTGCGCGAGATCCCCAACATCAGACAAATATGAAATCATTTGAACAAAAAATTTGAGATAAAAAATAAAAAATTAACTTTTTGGCTATGCGCCAATGGGTTGAGTAAGTAAAAGAAAGGCTCAAAATCCAGACCAAACTGTCAGGCAGCGACTCGATCAAGCGAATGCGTACAGATCGGAACAAATCGCAAGCAAACATTGGGACCTCCGGACGATTCAAACGCGCCGTGGCGTTGCGTTGCGAGTGGAAAAAACAAAATGCTATGTCGAGTTCTAATCAATAGTGCACAGAAAAAACTGTCAGGAATCCTAATTTCTTTGAGAAACAGGTCGAACGAGTCGACAGCGGTTGACGTGCCGGATCTAGTACGAGAAACGCAGGTAGCCTCAGCTGGTACTCAAGTTCATTAAAGTAAATAGGTTCTTACGATGTAGACAGTCGTCGTCGGTGAAGCACTTGTATTACAACAACGCGGTACTACTCGAGAAAACAAAATGAAAACCAATATCGCTTCGTGACGCTTACAGTAAACTTTGGAATGAAAAATGTCCTCGAATCTACCGATAATCACCAAAAAATTATTTGATATTTCGCGATGATTAAACCAAATTTGGCTGTAGTCCATGATTGCCGCCACAAAATAAAAAGAGTACATGAATGGAGCTGATTAGATCGTTATTGGGATGCTCAAATCAATTGTCAACCAATTCTGAGAAGAGCATGAAGAGCTGGAATGAGGTGAGTCATAACTATGCATGGTATTTCAAGGTTATGTGGAATGTAGTTTGATTTTTGATGTGTGACGATGTGAGACCATTTGATTGGGTGAATAGCCCAATGGAATTTCACGAAGTCAACAAGAATGATTCCTTTACATAAGCGCACATAAACACCCCCCCCCCTCATTTCTCACCTAGCAAGGAAGGGGTCGAATGTGCTTGCTGTGTTGACCAGCCACGCCACGCAACCGGCTTCCACACAGTATACCGAATTTACTTGTATGTAATTCTAGGAAACGTCTAGTGACACCAATCGACGCCCGAGTCAGCGTGTTGTCCCTTGGTACTGGCGCTTTGTGTACCTACGAAGTACAAAATGATGGCAAATAGGTTGAATTGGGAAAATCCCATGAGCCTTGTCATCAGGGACGGTAGTAAAGTGCCATAGACTGGGAGTCAAAGGTGGTGAACTGCGGCCGTAAACGGCGAATAATGAAAGGAGAAACAGGGAGGTGACCCTAGGATAGACGGCGAACTTCAGCACGATGTTGGCAAAACTGCTGCATCGCCCGGAATTGAACTCTCTGCTATTCACTTGACAGCGGGCACTGATACCACTGCGCCATCAACGCTGCATTGCACATGCTGGAAGGGTTGCTGAGGTAGAGAACAGCCGTCGGGGGGAGAGGGACCAGCGGGTGTATATCAGGTCTCCCGATTGTGTCAGGTCGGCTCGCCGCGCGCGGCGACCGTTGGTCAATGGCCGCGGCAAACAGCGATGTGGCAGTCGAGCAGCCCGCCTGCAACGGCCAGCTGGCATTTTGCCAAAACCTTAGGATAAAATCGATATGACGCGATTTATTGGATGCTGGGTAATTGTATTATAGTGTAGTTTTCTTAGTTCTTCGCAGAACTTGATCCTATGTCCATGACTG
>MU894935.1:0-11541 GCA_036418205.1 Ostertagia ostertagi
ATCGAAAGCGATTCCATTCAATCATTCAAGGTTTGAAATCGAAACGAAAACACGAAAAAGAAAAAGAGCAGACGAGGAGGAAGAAAGAGGAGGAAATGGGCAGAAAGGATCGGAGGTATTCAACGACATGCTCAACACCTTGAAAAATTTCCCGCGCGCGGTTTTAAACGAATGTTGCACTGGGGCTAGCTTTCTTTCCATTCACCGCGGCTCTAGTTATCAATGCAATCTCAGTGCTCACCAGAGTTGGATTTTGAGTTTCTTTCCACTGGATGATCGGCAAACAAATTTTACATTCATTCCTTTTGATGTAACTTTTGAACCTGTTATCTCACCATGAGCTTACATTTCAGAATGTTTACATATGGCGTACGTGGTTGAAACTTAATAGGAACTTGGATTTGCATCGCTGCATCTTCACACCTATTATTCGTACTGCCCTCCTGAACGGCAGTGATAGCCCAATGATCCGCAACCTGATCGGTTTATACATCGCGCACATGAATTCAATAGCTAGTATGCGTTGAATCGTTGGGAAGTGAGCAAATGCCACAAAATTTATCCATAAGCTTTTGTCGGGTTTACAAATGTTGCTTACACTTTCGGCTATGGGCGCCATCTCGATCGAAGTTACATGTATATTCTTCAACTTCTTAAACACGTCGCTGTTCATGCCGATTCTTGTCATTTGCTCCAAAGCACTTCTATACAATCAAGGGACAAATAATGGGTAGTCTTGTGAGAACGTTGCAGAGTAATGAATTTATCGGTAAGTTTTCATTCAAAAAGATGGTCGCCATTGAACCATAACATGATGCTTTTAAGTATTGACTGCAAGGTCATAGTAACACTGTGAGCTTTCCTACCATCATGCGTTGTTTCGAAATACAAATACATATGAAATACTTGACCTACGATCCTCTTACGAAATGCAACAATCACTCACGATCTATCTTGCGCAATTCTACTAGTATTCGCTTATGCACTTTCATTGTAGTAGACCACTGTTTCTTATCTCATTCAGTCATTAGACGACTCTAATTCATATAGAGGACAATTACTCTCCCGCCATTATGTGGCAGTTTCAAAATACGCGCCATCGGTGACTACGCCTTGGTAAAGCAGACGAAAACAGCGCCGCGCCCGATTTATACGTATGGTTTTCCTGCCTTCCACCGTAACCCTTATTGTCAGTGGGGCGCGTAGTTGAATTGGAGCGCGCGTCCTTTAAACTGCGCGTCTGCGCACTGTTCGCAGGATTGCGGCGTTAGGGTCACGTTTGCAGCTTATTGCTGATTCTTTTTAGGTTCTCTTCCTAAGTTGATTTGGGGGGTTCTGAGCTCTTGTTTCATGCCCTTTGCTTATTTCAGTGTGTCTATTTCTTCAACCTTTCAAAGTATTAGCCTGATGCACTCCTATTTGTGCACTGTCGGCTTTCCGATTGTTCTTTATCGTCAGTTGTCTGTACTGCTCTTTTTGATCGAAGTTTGTTTCAGGATGACGGCTCTGTAATGGAACTGTCAAACGTCAATACAAGTCTAGGAAGACCGTCCCGCGTGGAAACGGCATCTGTCCGGGCTGAACAGATCTTTCTGCCTACCTCCAACTTCAAGGTTAGTTCATGTTTTTATTTTATTAATGTGCATCCTGCCTGTTTGAAAGGTATGAATAGCAAACGGCTTCAACTCTTGTTTGTATTTTATTTGGTAATTTTAGTTTTGGTCAATTGCAGGATAGCAACCTTCATCTGTGTCGCTCGAACTGTGATGGAGCCGACGCTGGTTCACATTATGATCAGACGTGTGCGCATCAAAAAGGAATATGTGCGATGTAGGATCCTCATCTAACTTTCGGCAAAGTGCTGTTCAATTGTGCTTCATCATTAAGTGCGCTACTATACATATTGTTGTTTTTCGAGCGAAGCTCCATTTCTTCATCTCGTTTCAGCGTTTGAAATGTGGACTTATTTGCATACACTGTATGAACATACATTCACGTCCGTTTTCATTTAAGAAGCAACAAGAATTACAAAATAAATATGTCACCAAGCGCGTTATTCACTAAGATTTCAGAAATATACATGCTCCGTGCTTCCATGGGAATGGAAGAATGTTCAGTCCACCAAGATTTTTGAACAGTCAGTCGTGAACTTGTTCAAGTAACCATTTCTGACCGAAGGGCCGCTTCACTGGATGCACCACAATTCGTAAGAAGAACAACCACTTCGCACAGGAGCCTAAAAACATGTAGAACTTCAGTGACTCACTCCGAAAGATCGTTCTATGTGAAAATCAGAGCAGAAAAACTGA
This sequence comes from Ostertagia ostertagi, assembly GCA_036418205.1. NCBI lineage: Eukaryota > Metazoa > Nematoda > Chromadorea > Rhabditida > Trichostrongylidae > Ostertagia > Ostertagia ostertagi. The sequence goes on from MU894935.1 coordinate 2,310, forward strand.
TACGCAATGTTGCGTACATTAAAAATGGAGGAACAAAGCTTGATTTGGGAGTGGGAAGCTTCAACCACCGATGAATTTTTAAGCTCTCTTCCCACATGAATATTGTTCAACGCAGCTTTTCCTTACAACCGGTGAACTTCACCCGCGGTCTCAATCCTGATCACGTAATGACAAACTATCCCACCCCTCAATTTCTCACTTTTCTTCAATTCAGCGAGGCCGTCAATTACATTGGTTTATAGCGAGGACTTGTGAAATGTAGCGAATAATTTCAAGAGCAGGACCATTTCTTTTCCCCTGAGGCCGAAAATATCCGCATAGTAACAAGGCTGTTCAAAAATGCAGCACATCAAATTGATTAGAAATTCGACTCAACACAATCACCATTCTCAAGTGAGAGAAGATTCACCATCATAAGGAAGGTGAAAAAGCTCCGAGCAAAGCGCAATAGTAACTTACTTGTATCGTCTCTTTGAGACTCTCTTTATCACCACAGCAACCTCTTCCGTACCGAGAACAGGACAAAAACCTAAAGTGTCAACCATTTGAGAATAACTGAGGTAGAAAAATATAACTTTCAGGCGATGAAAGAATTCATTTCAAGTAGGGTAACGAACCCTCGCTGTTTGATACAACAACTGTTTGATTTCCACTCCACGATGGGTTGACTCCATCACAGTTCGAGCGACACAGATGAAGGTTGCTATCCTGCAATTGACCAAAACTAAAATTACCAAATAAAACACAAACAAGAGATGAAGCCGTTTGCTATTCATACCTTTCAAACAGGCAGGATGCACATTAAATAAAAACATGAACTAACTCGAAGTTGGAGGTAGGCAGGAAAGATCTGTTCAGCCCGAACAGTTGCCGCATCCGTTTCCACGCGGGACGGTCTTCCTAGACTTGTATTGACGTTTGACAGTTCCATTACAGAGCCGTCATCCTGAAACAAACTTCGATCAAAAAGAGCAGTACAGACAACTGACGATAAAGAACAATCGGAAAGCCGACAGTGCACAAATAGGAGTGCATCAGGCTAATACTTTGAAAGGTTGAAGAAATAGACACACTGAAATAAGCAAAGGGCATGAAACAAGAGCTCAGAACCCCCCAAATCAACTTAGGAAGAGAACCTAAAAAGAATCAGCAATAAGCTGCAAACGTGACCCTAACGCCGCAATCCTGCGAACAGTGCGCAGACGCGCAGTTTAAAGGACGCGCGCTCCAATTCAACTACGCGCCCCACTGACAATAAGGGTTACGGTGGAAGGCAGGAAACCATACGTATAAATCGTTCTTGTCCCGTTGTAAAAAGGGAGAAAGCTGTCGGCTGGTGCACATCCACCGCACACAAGTGACGACGGGTCTTCGAGATAATTCTTAATGTCTTTTTACCATTCGAAATGATTGTACCTGTCTGCCATTGTAGTTCTATCGATTGTCTTACTAATTGACACACTATCACTTTAGATAGGAATATCATACATCTCCCCTCCATCGAACATACATGCTAAACCAGAATGTTATTTGCTAGCCCGTCGTCAATTGCCGTGTTTGGGCGTTTGCACCCAACACTTTCCTCGCTTTTGAACGAGGAGCATTACATTTTGCGGGGGGCCTACCGTATTCAAAAATCGGTTGTGCCTTATGCCGTACACTTGCACTGCACCAAGCTTCGTCTTGAGGGAAGCAGTGGGACCGATGGTGGACGGAGCAGCCGTCCACCTGGGCATCGATCCTCACGAATACTGTGCACTCCAGCCTTGACTCCTCGCTACCTTCGTCGTCGTCGCGTACGTTCGCGCGCTTATCAGTAGGAATCAGCTAGGAAAAGCGATAACGGAGCTTTCACGCTAATGACTCTAGGTTCATAGAGCCGTACTTTGATTCCATAAGCGGTTTCCAAACCAACCGGGCCATTTCCTGCGCGTGTGTAACTACCCGTAACGGGCATTTTCCCTTTTTTATCTATTTAGCAAATGGGGCATCCCACTAACCTTGGGCTGAGGAGGAAAAACTTCACAATGTGCGAGAGATTTTCATTTTCTCCGTAGTTAATCGCCTAGACTTACTGTAGGAGGATGTCCCGTATGTGGCGATAGCGCCTCGATCTTTTTATCGCCTAACCCAAGACCTTCTGCAATGTAAAGTTTAAGATTTTCAAGATAGGGATAGGTTTTTGGGATTGGATAACAGTGAAAACTATTTCTCAGTCTGTGTATCCCACGAAGATGAGGAACTAGTGAGGAGCACTTGGGTTTCGGCGAGAAATCACTGCCGACCACAGCAGTTCAAGTGCTCTGTCCCTGCGTCGATCGTCTGCTCGTAGGCAGCGTTCGTGTTGTCTGTGTGGGCGCTATCGATCCCCGTCATATGGGTCCAGACAACGAATTTAAGGCATTGCGTCTGCCATTGCTGGTTTTCGGTAAAATATCGACTAATTTACATTTCTCTTTATATTCTAATTATTTAGATCTTAAAGTTAACGTCTACAGCGAAACTTTTTTTTATTCTAATGTCGCTTTTCGCAGTCCCATTTCTCAAGTCAGTTCAGCGCTAAGCTGGCGCTCAATCAGCAGACTCAAACTAAGTCTTTTAAGCAGCTTTGAAACAGACTAGAGATATTTTCTGCATGATTGTATTTTCGGATTCTTTATACGACGCTTGACGATGGGAGCTGGTTAGTTTTATTATGTAATAAGTTTAGTAATAGTTTTATAAATCAAACAAGTACATCATACATAGACATCTGCGAAGTTCGATTATGCCTATCGCGATGAAAATTAAAATATTACCCATGGAAATATTACAGCCCTTTCAATTTTTGCTTTGCCATTCCACGCTATCGATAGAACTGTTCTCGAGTTCTGTTCTTTAGAAAGTTACCAGGGACTAGATATTAAGCAGCTTTTGTTCAACATATGTGTGCAAGCCTTTTCTAATTCAAGCTTTGATTTTCCGTAAAATGAGCGAGGTTCCCTGGAAGGGCTAGGGATAAGTGATCTATTCATAAGTAACAGAGGCAAAGCAAAGCTCTATCTCATCTTTTTGAAAGGGCTGCTTGCGCCCATCCCATTCACATCGTTGAAATTTTCTTTGTTTCTTTTATGTATGGATTCCTTAGCTCGCTTTTGTCTTGCATTAATAAAAGTCGACCCGTTCAAAAAAATTATAACCGAACTATTCCATTGTACTGATGATCTGTCAAAACCGCACACATGCTCATTATTGATTGGATTGGTTACGAATATTTGCTTGATTATTTCTTATGCGTACGTCATGAATTTCACAGATCTTGTTGATACATCCTTTCCCACTCCAGGCCTGTACTTTTCATGAAGTAGATTAGGAAATTGCGCATGAGCGAAATCGTTACAAATAACTTTTTCTCAGTATCCAGGGGAGGCAGGATTAGAGGTCCACAGTCTCCTCGGAGTGACGTGAGCAGTCTAGTATGGCTGATGTCAGAGTCCGCGATCCTTTGCGCGATTTGCGCGATTTTCGCGATTTGCGCGACGGGTCACGGAAATCACAAGTGCCCCATCCATACTGCAAGGTGTTCTCCAATCCCGCCGTCACTTCTGCTTGATGGTTATGGTTTAATGGAGACTGCTCATGATTCCACTTGTTTCATATCCAGTGTTTCAATTGTTCAAATGGGGCACTTGCAATTTTTGTGATTGGTTTGGTTTGATTCCTGAAAAAAAATAGGAACGATTCAAGAGCATTTTGCTCGGCAGAGCAAATCCTAAACCAGAGTCAACCCTGCGTTGCGCAGTTTCGCCCGATTAGACACGTTCTCTCGCGCGAACATTCACACTCGCATGCTCGAGCCGTCTGTGTCTCCGCCCATACAGCGTGCGTTGAGGATCTCTCAACGTGCCGTTGCGAACTGCGCAACGCAGGGTTGACTCTGCGCAACGCATCCTTGGGCGCGGCCCGCGGCTAATAACGCGGGCCTGTTGATAGGTACCCGCGAACTGTTGAAAACGCACTCGAGATGCCCGCGAACTGTGCTGTGCCCATCAACTCGGCCGCGTTCACCGCGGCCGCGCCCAAATGGTTAGGTATTGTCTAGGAGCCGGAGCATTTCAATGAACTAATAGACACTGAACATGAAACAAGTAGAAGCACAAACATTCGTCTTCCAATCTTTACTGCCGTGCAGAATTCGCAGCAGGATTAAACAACACCTCGCAGTGTTCATCGGACACTTCCAACTCCTGTGATCCATCGCAGGTTTCGCGAAATCGCGCAAAGGATCGCGGACTCTGACATCAGCCTATGAGCAGGACAGTATGATAATTTGGCTGCAGGGGCAGTCACTTATAGCTTCAAAATCATAGAAGATTAACTATTACTTATTGATACAGTTTACATGTTTGAATTCTATGCGATTATTTGAGAGTTTTGGAAGACAACATTCTGTTTTGGAAAAGATATCCTGGAAAAACCTTCTTACGGCAGTGCGGGCAATACTCGATATTCTTGAAGCTGTGATCTCAAATAGCATCTGCTTATAACACTCGCGCGATTTGGCGACCCCATTCTGTGCAATTTTGTTTTTTAGAGTTGTATATGCGCTATGTGAATGCATAAATCATTAACATAACTCCGCAAGCAATACCTACCACTTGTCCCTGGCGGTACCGCAACCGGAGGTATTCACACTTTTTTTGTACAAAGTCCTGATTCTAGCAATAGTTTATGGGAGGGATGCTCGAAAGCGGTTCGCTAAGGTAAAACCTGTTTGAATCTGCGAAGCTAGTTTTTTTTTGCTGCTAAGCCGTACGCTCGCGTAGCATCGCGTCCTGACATGAACCTTAGAAAAAATGAGCGTGAGAGACGGAGAGGCACAGAACCCCTGTAAAGGCTGGTGCTCATGAGTCCGCGCGCGTCGCAAAGTTCCCGCATCTATTTTGTGATTTGGCGCGATTCATAGGGACAGACGCACAACAGGCCGGTTCACAGAAATCACAAGTGCCCGATCAATACTGCAAAGTGCTCTCCAATCCTGCCGTCACTTCTGCTTCATAGTGATGGCTGACTGACGACTGCTCATGCTATACCAACTTAGTACTTCATGTTCAGTTGTTTCAAGATTGCGCATTCCCAGTCGCAGGTTCGACCGCAAATCGCGTAAAGAATCGCGAAACCCCTGCGACGGATCGCGTAACTCTGACACCGATCCTGTAGGCCCTGCTTTGAACGCAGCTGCGTCAATATCAGGATAGTGGTGCGCGAGAGAGCGTCAACGCGTCTTGAATCGACCAGTACGAGCAAGTCCCGGCTTTCTAAGTCATACGAATCTCCTCTTATTCCTCGCACCGCAGTATTATATCAAATAATATTCAGATCCGGATCGCAGAAACCGAAGGGAGTGACTACTCGACCAGAAATGTCACGGAGGATGTAATCGGATGAGGCGGTATGCTCCACGGTTTACGGACTACTTGATTTTTCTTCAATGGTCCTGCCGCGATGGCACAGCACAGACGATTAGAGAACGGGTGAATGCTGTAGGACTAAGCCTTGGAGAGGAGAGGGACCCGCGAGAGAGCGCAATAAGGGCGTCTAAGGCTGAGTTCTAAGTAGTCCGCTCCGACCATTGCATCTACCCCATATATGCGATCGAAGATTCGGTCTCGATATAAGAAGTATACAGGCCCGCGTTCATACTTGCGCGATTTGGAGTGATTAGGAGACGAATGATCAAGAGTAATAGAATCTCAAGGGTTACGGAATGCAAAATATGTCTAGGTTCTTCGAGTTGGCCCAAGTTCCTGCTTTGCTCGTGTAAATGTTTTTGTTTGATTTTCTTCGTTTGAATATGAAACTAGAGTGCGATGTGGAAGGTGAAGAGGGGAAAAAGCAAAAGGCGTCATAGAAAACTTAGAAATTTTTTTCCGTAAGATTGACTGGTGTAGCTGTCTACCTTCTCCGCTGCCGGAGCGGCAGTGCCTCGAGCGGATAAATGCAAATTCTGTGCCTTCCTTGGCTGCAACAATTTTGACTGCGCAATGGTGTCAGCGGGCTTATAGACTTGGGGTCCCTCTTTCTCACTTTAGGAGGGAACTGAACCGACCTGTGGCTTTAAGTTTTAACTCTCATGTGGCATTCTAAAATATAGATCTGGGTAATATTTCTATTAGGTACCGGATATCTTAGTGTCGCTTTTCTGAGTTCAGGAAGTTTTGGGGCCGATTACCATGGAAAATCAATATCTCAGAAAGTCCTTTTTGCTCATTAATACTGCGAAAATATGTTGCTTATTGTTTTCTATTGTTGGTTCACAATTTAACTTTCCCCCAATTTTTATACTTTTTTTTGAAAATTCCCTGGGTCCAGTGTGCAAATTCGCATGTGTGTACCAAATGCTTCAAAATTCTTGCTGAGAGCTACAACTTCCGCCCACCAAACCAACATTGCACTTTGTTGGAGGATATACTAACCACTATCGAAATGCTTCATCGGTTTTCACAGTTCTTCTCAAGCAGTGAAGACTTTGAAGTGATGCCCGCAATCGTCGTCAAAAAGGTGGCCCTAGTTAAATCAGTCGAGACGGGGCTGCACCAGTCTTGTGCTGAAATGGTAGGACACCTTAGCAGTGACTGATCGCAAAACGCTTTAACGAAGTTGAAATGCACAAGTTTCCGACCACAGGCATTTGGTGCAGACCCTACTCTAACTAACTGTATACTTCTTTTGTCCAGGCCTAACTTTTTAGCAAGTGAGAGGGATGATTTGTCAGATGATGTCAAAACCGACCTACCTCTCTTTTTCGACTCAAAAAATTCCTAGCTTTAATCGTACGAGGTTTCCACTCATACTGGTAAATGGGAAAGGGCTAATGAGTCATTCGATGAATATGCCGTTTCACTCCCCGGATTCTGAATTAAAATATTGGTGGTCCGAAACTCGTGGTGAAAAAACGACACTAAGATATCCGGTACCTAATACCATTTTTGGAAGTATTATAGCAGAGGATTGCTTTATCGCCATCTCAACTTGGAAACGTCCTTTAGAACAAACCCCAGGGGAAAATGAATATTACTTTAAAATGTGATGTAGTCTCTCCTCCTTTCTTGAGGTTTGGTTTCTGAAAGTGATTGGAAAGGGTTTACCGCAGCCTCGAGTGCGTTGCAGCAGCAAATGCTACGAAACCTAGAATGGGTCGCAAATTCTTGAGTGTTGTTCAAAATTTGCGTTTGGCTTATTTTCAGCTCCATAGTCCTGCTTGGTTAGAGCCTTCATTCAACAAAATGAACTATTTTAACCCCAATTTCCGTCTCTTGTGTTGTATGGTTCCCATTATTTCATGTGTACGCGGCACTCAATCTCTTGATTTTTTTCAATGAGAATTTTGAAAGCGAACAGTTCTCTGCAATCTCATCCATGCTTCCTTCCTTGCGTTTGACTTTTCCAAAGCTGGTTAACTTCAGTTCCAAATTTGTGCTGTGAATAGTGTTTATGAATATTCCAGAAATGTCCACAGGATGCGAGGAGTCTGACGATTCGCTCTCTTCTCAATGCAGTGAACATTTTGGAGCTGCTATAAGTGGGGAAATTGCAAGTTAACCACGAGTTCTCCGTCGCCAGTAGCTGTTCATAGGTCATCAAAAAGAATGTGCTGCTCTTCAGCGGTCAAACAGCAACATGGAACTCCATTAATTCATGGCATGGGTGAGTATTTCCGCGTAAAGCGTGGTCTAAGCTATTTTTTCCTGCATTACGACTCTCTTGTTCCCTCTTTTTTATGATACTCCCATTGCCATTTGCGCTTTAAATTTTGTCACAGTACAAATGTGACATAGGCAAAATTCATTTTCGTACAGCAGAGAGCTGCGGAATAGAATATCCCTCCAGTCTTCTTCATGTTGACTAGGTTCTTACGATGAATTGAGCGATTTTGTCGTCCATTCATTTCTTACCATACCGTGCTGATGTTCGTAATAACTTCGTATAGGCGGAACGGTTAGACCCGAACCACTCAGGAAGAACCGTTAAGCGCCGAAAGAGAGTGCCCGAAATCTTTGGGTGCCGCACCACTTTTTTAGTCAGTTTACATTTCGAGCAATGGAGCCGCAAGTATTTCTTCGAAGAGAAATTAGCTTGTTCGGCTTATTTGTTGTTTTTAGAGCTTTTGCTTCATGGCGGGGATCCAAATGTATCCTTTCTCTGCCCACTTGACCCCGTAGAAAGCGCCCCGCCGATCTATGGGTACATGTGACCTCTGGTGACCTTTTGCTTGCACTCTCAGGTCAACTGATTCCGCTGTTGTTCCTCCATTAATCTGCTCAGCGACGCACCACCACATATTTCTGTTATTTTCCGATTGGCATTCACCTTTCGGAGTTGATTTTATTGATTACTTATTCGGGCCCAGCTCCTTCAGCAACGAATTTTTTCACTCTTGCGATTCTTTCGCAGTCACCTCCTTTGTCCCTAGAAAAAGTTATAATTCTAAGGTAATTCTCGAGTGCTCATCTTTATGTTTCTTGAACTTTCTCTGGCTCACTCGGCTCCTAACAGAATTTTCTTCATTGCCAATAATTACTTATTGTAAGTAATACGAGATATTACTTGAACGAAGCAGGCTCTTATATCATTGCTTTTCACAAAGGGTAGTCGTACTGTACAGAGCAATAGCGAATGTCATCTCTCCCTAGAGTGAGAATTGGGCGAGATTATTTGTGTCGTTCGCGTTGATTTGTTGCACCAACAACACGCTCTTTGCGTCCAGTTAGCTGTCGGATCGCGTTTCCCGTTGTTTGGCGGTGCACGCGCTCCGAATTCTCGCATGGCAAAAAACAAAAGATCACTCGTGCGCAAGTGTTGCTATTCCTGCACTTATAGGTCCCTAGGCTGACGTTAGTTAAAGCAAAGAATCAGTCATTGCCGACTACGCGGCTTTTGGATTATTACATTGAGTGAACTTCTATTATGTGAATTTAAGTACTTCATTTTCTATAGAAATATTGCCTATTTTTCAGCTGGAAATGTTTAACGCATATAGCATTCGTACTCGTCATTTCATGCTTAAGCACTCACAAGAAACAACTCGTCAGAGAGAAAGCTTGTGAGAGCAGCCTAGTTTCTAATTTGTGCTCTTGGCACACTTTTGGTGGAGCAATCAGCGGAAACTGATGACAGAAATTGTTTTATTATCTCAAACGGAAGTCGCGCGCCAGTAAGAAGTTGGCCATCACATTTTGTAGACAAGGTTTTT
>MU894940.1:0-13083 GCA_036418205.1 Ostertagia ostertagi
AATGATTTTAATATCACGATGGTCCCTTCCTCAACACCGCCAATCTGGTAACAGCTCTGCAAAACGAGGGAGGCTGCCCTTTGAAATATGTATAGCAAAGAGGCATTCGATCTGCCAACCACGGTGGTGGTTGGCAGCCGAGCCTTTACTCAATCACGATATCTGCTGTTGAGGAATGGCATGATAGGTAACTATAATAGCATGAAGGGGCTATTGAAGAGCGCTGGGTAAGGCCGTCTGCCATTTTTTGAACCGCGCATTCGATTTCCATGGTAAACTGTAATGGTTTTTGGTGTGCACGGCTTTTCGACATTTCCAAGATGTTTTCTGTTCGTGATCCAAAGCTATTCTCTCTACTCTGTCATCAAAATGCCATGAAGGGCCCACCATGAACCTAACAATTTTCGACAATTATGATCCTTTCCTCACTGCTATATTGCTTAGAAGCTAGGTTATCGATAAGGGCCTGGTTGGTGACAGCGATGGGGCAGCCCGCTGGTCAATTTCCAGCAAATATTCAGCTTATATAGATTAATATGTAGGAATCATATATGGCGATCAGAGGGCGGAAGTGGTGTAGTGGCAAGTGGCGCGCTTACCACGCGAGCGGTCCGGGATCAAATCCTGGGTCGTGAGTCGCCCGGGCCAACCAAGCCTTCCATCCCTCCGGGGTCGGTTAATTGGTACCAGACTTGTCTGGGAGGATAAAAACACTGACTTGTACATCGGCTGGCCCCCGCAAGTCATTGTATAGGCCACATCGCATTCAAACGCCACTACGAATGTACAAATGGAAGTAGAATGCGTGCCGCATCCCAAAAAGGGATTGATCAACGGCAAATGCTTTATCTTTTATGGCAAACAGGCCTTGCTGTCACCCCCTAGCACCTCATTGCAAATCCCTTCCCGTCCTTTGTACTAAAGGAATTTGATGATGAATGAGTGTGTGACGCGTTTCAGAAAGATTTGTAACCCCCAAGTGGCTCGTCCAAATCTTTTTATAGTATAGCTGTTGTTTTTTGATCACATGAAGACCTACTCTAGGGCGCCCATTTTGCCAATCAAATATTGTTGAGGATATTTTAGGTAGCAGGGCGTTTGTATAGATCCACCCACTGGAATGAGTGTCAGCCGTGCAGCTCTCTTGAGTCGTAGAGTGAATGCAGCATTAGTGAACTGATGAAAACCTTTGAATATTCAATGTTTTACACATAGATCCGTTGCGTTTTTAGAGTTCGGGCATTGAGCCCTGAAACTTTGAAGGGTCGATATGGAAATCACCTTCCGGCGCTATCGTAAGAAACGGGGGCATTGTGGTGAAAATGCTTTTGAAGCCGCGTTAAACATCTCCTTTTCGTTGAAGCCTTGACTGAGGTTTGGACGAGGGAAGAGTGGCTCCTGAGTACAAGAAATTATTTTCGTTTTCCGCAAGGCTCCCTACCGGGATTAGTCCTAGAGGACGCCCTGTCTTCTGTGATTGCGCCCTCTTATCTTCTCTAATTTTTCGGCAACGCATCTTCGCACTCATTTAGAACTGCAGGAGGGAGAAAAGGAAAAGGAATGGACTACGAAAAGAAGTGAACAACAGCGAATAGTCCCGCTGTTGTCTTCATGGTTTATCTTGTTCCTTTGAAAAATATACCCATGTCAAATAGACAACTCAGTGCGGACAAAATGTTGCAACAGATTCCGAGAGGCTGCTCCTCTATATAGAGAGGGCACTCTCAAACCAAAGTCTTGAACAATTCAGGCAATGGAAATCCTAAGCCGTGATGTGATGATTGTAAAGAAGGGCTGAACTTACTTTGAAGGCAACATTCGGCATCGAACTCTTGGTTTTCGCTCAAAATGAAAGCTGACGTTCAAAGATAATCAGTGAAGAGAAAAGCACTAGATGCCAGATGAATGTACTGATTTTGAAGCTTCCCCTTCAGTAGGGGCGACCACGGTAAGTACGACGCGAAGACACGCAACTCCGAGGCGAGAGACAAAGCAATGCACATTCTCCTTACGAGAGGGCCAGACACCTCCCCGCCTTGGCCGCGCCCCCTCCGCTACCTCGGCTTCCCCAACCCAGCCCCGGGCCAGCCCAAACGACCGGCCCTCACTAATACGCCGCCCCCCCCACCGTCCCCGCTCCGCCCATCCTACGTTCCGGCAGTCAGCACCCGTGTTCCAGTCCGGCCACTTGCCGGGCCCTCCTGAGCAAATTCACCCGTCCCCAAGGGCCCACCTCTCCCATCACACCAATTCAACAGTCAGGTGCGAAAGTACGTGGCTTAAACCCCTATTGACTCACCCCGCCCCTATGCCCTCACCTACCTCCAAGTCAGTAATATTATAATCCTCTACTACAGGAGAGTCAAAGAGGTACAGGCCCGAATTCCCGCCGCTGGATGGTGTCAGGAATAAGCCACGCTAAGCGACCATTCAGCGTTCCCCTTTATAGTAAACTCTCGATGTCACCTACAACGCGCCACTTTATCATGGGAAGGCAGCCATTTGGACCCAAGTTAGAGTTGCGTCAGTGATGCAACGCAAGAAAGAAAACATCGAGATGGCCTTAACAATCCGAAAAATAGTGATCCTCCTCCTGCCCGTTGATTTGCGCAATATGATGACGACTATCATGAGTGCTCGTAACCCACCCTTAACAGCTAATCCCGCTCTCCATCTGTGAATACACCTAGCCGACGACCCTCAGACGAACCAAGCAAGAGAGCGAGCCGGGGAAGGGCGATACAAGAGTTAATAGCGGCGCCAATAGGGCCGCGGCAAGGCCAAATGCTTACTATGCGGCTGTTTTTCTCCGTTAGGTAACTTATCGCTTCCCTCGATCTTTCGTCCTTCTCGTGAAGATCTCCTTCAGAAGAAGCGATCAACAGCTGATGAGCGGGAGAGCCAGGCAAGCTACTCCAATTCAGAATCGCAGACGGCATTCGAAAATACGGTTTGGCCTATGTCAACGACTTGAGGATCACCAGTATAAAAGGCAGTGTTTTCCTCTTCCCTGATACCAATTGACCGGCCTGGAATGGATGGTGCGACTGCTCGCTGCTGAATGCTCTGTCGACCTGGTCCAGGATTTGATTCTCGGACCGTGCGCATGCTAGCGGCGCTTCTTGCCACTTCACCACCTCCGCATTGGAACTATATGAAATTTTCTTTTCACTCAGTAACTCCATTGATCAGTAACTCCATTGAAAACTATCTGTAGCTGTGGAAAGTGTGTGAACTGACTGCATAGTTTAACCCTACACAATCAACTTTTAAACAGAGTTCCTGGTCACCAATTGAATCGTTTAGCTCCTCACAATCGTCGTGCTGATTCTGCTTGATCCAACCTACGTGACCGCATACATCTCGGTCAACTATGAGATCGTGCTCATCTACATTGTCTCGGCGCTCACTCTTCTCTACTGCATCGTATCCGTTATCATGTACTTTTTGCTGGCCAAACGAGGCGAAGAGACTCCGCTTACCAACTGTTCACTTTCGGTTAGTTCGAGAACACTTTCAGATTTTTTCATTCATATTTTTGATTGGATTTTCCAGTTTCTGAATATTGAGATATTGCTTTACTGTTTTTTTTTCACCGCAAAGGGTTACGAGCAGGACATCTGGCAGGACATCTGAATGCCATGCAACCGATTAAGATATATCCTTTCAGGGTAGTCATCTGTAGAACAAAACGACTTGAATCAAGTTGAATAGAAAGAAGAGGGGTTGCGTCCTATTCATGTTATCTTGCGCTCAACACCTGGTTTAGAGAATTATTTTATCTTTTCTTCCCTTCTCCTAGCTTTCAGTGAAGCAACTTCCCAGTAATTTCAAATTTTGGCACGCGAAACTTCACACATGGCCTGCATTGCTCCCCTTAGTCTTATTTCTGAAAAAACTGTAAAAAAAAGTGTCTAAGTTCGACTCTCGTAAATCTTGGCATTGCAAGAAGTTACTTTCAGTGAGGTTTGTTGAACCGCAACTAAAATATTATCAAAATTCTGTAACGAAACGTTAGCCGTGGTGATATATTGGTTGTGGCTCAACAAAGCCACGATTGTGAGATCAAAATTTAATCGGCACGTTGTTTTTAAGTTGCCATGTCCGAATTTTTTACTGAAGGTTCCGTTTTGAAAAACCCTGGTTCCTGCTAATCCCCTATCGATTTCATACTGTGTGGAACAGTGCTTTTCGAATTTGTGATTTTTCATTAGTTTCAATGTTAGCAGGAGTGAAGCACGTGGTGAAGGCCCTGAAAAAATCGATATCACAAGTGCTTTTTGATGCTCGTGATGCCAGTCTCTTACATAATCGACAATTACGGCACCTTTAGGCCGAGCAGAGCTTTCTTCTTATAATCGTTAGGGGCATATTGAAACGAAGATCTGGAAAAATATTCTCGGAAGTTTCACAAGAATGCTGGGTTGTGAACAAAACTTTCGCCCCAGGCGGGACTAGAACCCGCACCTCTCGCTTTCCGGGCAAGTGCGCTACCAGTTACGCTACCGGGGCACCATTTCATCCCAACTCAGCTTTTCATGGTATACGTACCATAGCTTTCAGCACTCACACGTATAACGTGTTGAGCCGGTTAGCCGATATCGGCAATGACCGCGAGGCTGAAAGCTTTAGCAATGAATTTTGACTTGTTTTTGTTGAGAAAACAGCCATTCTTGTGAAACATTCGCAAGGCGAACGGCGAGGCTAAAAACAGTAGTTAACGAAACAAAAAAATAAGACAAAATTAAGATACAGATAACCAGACTAACTATTTTTTTTATCTCGAATATTTATTGCATTTTCATCTTCCTTTGGTTACACGCAAAATTGACCAACAGTTCAAATTTCAAATGATGAATGCCCCATTTTATAGACCAAGTGGAGTCGTATGAAAGAAAGAATTGAGAGTGCAGGTCAAATGTAAACACTGTTCAGGAGGTAATCTTCTCCACGGCCGGTATTATGGGATGGCTGATCATCATCGGCATTGGCGGCACCATCTCTCAGCGTACCATCATCGAGACCGGAGAGCGCTTCGGTTGGATTGGGGTGAGTAACTTCTTTTTCCCTTACTTCAAACTTTTCCCTTATTTCAAACCCTTACTGAACGAAAGCCATACTTTTGATCACTCAATTCCTGTCCCAGTGTTTATAGATACATTTGATGTCACATAAGCATAATTTTCCCGAATTATCCTTCGATTTAGCACATCTCGTATTCTTTTTTTTTCGCTATCGCAAAATACGGGGGCATTATTGTCGCAACGCATTCGGAACCACTTAAGCATCTCGTTTTTGTTAGAAATGGAACTAAACCTCAGGCGGAGAGGAGAGAATCCAGAGGACGTGAGCAGTTTTCATTTCTCCCGAAGTTTCCCTCCTAGGCTTGGTTCTAGAGGATGCCCCGTATCTTGTGGTGGGGCCCTTTTTTCTCCACATTACGTCTGTTGTCACCTTTTTCTTGGTTTGTAAATTTCTCACTTAGAATTTCATTTATTTTTTTATTTTTTGATCTGTCCTGGTAAAGTTCTTTTGAACAATTCCGATTATTGATCGTGATCTAAAGGTCCAGTTCATGATTCATCATTCCTTATCCTCCTCATTCCTTTCCCGAAATTTTCCAAGGAGGTCACTTAGTTTCTCCATAATCAGATACGGAACGACAGCAGACTTAGTGCAGGGTACTATGAATTCCCGGCTCCTTTCTAACTTTTATCTCAAAATAATCCAAAATCGATAAACTTCAATTCATCGATATTTCAATTGAAAGTGCTCAGCCTCCTCCTATCGCGAAGAGCAAGTGATTCCTCCCCTCTAGGAGTCCCTAGAAATTTTTGAGCTCATTCACTGCCTTGTCAGTATCAGAGGACGAATTAGTAATGGAATCAAACATTATTCATTTCTCACCCTGGAAACTGCCGTGAAATTTTTAACATTCTAACGAACATGTGTTTCAGGAAAGCATAATTCTAACAAATAGGAATCATTAATGAATTTCGCATATCCTTGGGAAAACAAGCAGTTTGATCTCAGTTGTCGAAAGAAGAAGCCGGAAGTGGTCAAGTCAAGTGACAACCAGTGCAGTGACAGTGCTTACTATGTGCACAGGCCAAAGACCAAACTCTGGATTTTACGCCTTCCAAGCCAGCAGACCCTTCCTTCTCTCGGAGCTGGTCAAATGATACCAGACTTGTCTCGTACCAGGACAAGAACATTGAATCATGCAATACTAATTACGGCTCGACCCACAAATCATTGAATATGTAGGCGAAATCGCATCCAAATATCTCCAAGGCCCTGAATAGAAGTAGAATACGTGGCGCAACCGAAAAAGATTGGCCTAATCCCTTTGATAACTATTAGGTTGGTGAGGAAGTCTTGAGCCGCTTTGACATTTTTTTTGTTTTATTTTTTTATTCAACATAAATGGAATTCTACTCAACAATATAATCACCATTGCTACTCACTACAGTGTCCCACCTAATGAGCAGATCAGCGATCCCCTTTCCCTAAACTAAGAAGATTGGGAGTCAAATAGCTAAGAATGCCTCAAAGGAGACAAATAAGTGATGGTCGGAAAGAGCAGTGTAAGAGCAATACGGTGGCTAGGAAACCGCATCCCACCCGAGCTCCTCCAATTTTTCAGCGTCTCTTTAGCCATATTGGGCCTTGTGTTATCGTGGAAAGGGTGAACAAAAGCTGGTCTCGGTCGTCTTTCTTTGACTCCCAATCTCCCCAACTATAGAAGGACAGAATAGTTGACTTGTCCATTGGGTGGGATACTGTAGTGAGAAGCAATGATGATTACATTGTTGGGAAAACTTCATTTTATGCTGAAAAAAAAATAAAGAAGGAAAAACATCAAAGCGGCTCAAGAATTTCTTACCATCTTAATACATGTTTTTGGTCTGTTCGTGTTCGTGTATGTTCTTCTTGGTAACCATCGCTTATGCAGTAGAAAAGAACAACGAACTAGACTTCCCCTTATGGAATTCATAGGCAATGAAGCCGCAAACTTAGAGTACACTCTCAAAAGTTTACATTTTGTCTGTCGCTGAGGAGGAAATGGAACCATAGTTCATAGAAACTTGAAAGTCTTCTGAGAAAGTCAATAGTATTACGCAGCGTGCCTTTTCCGCATCACGCCGACTTCCTACCTAAGGGATCGGGCGAAATGTCTATTGTACTACCAGCTTTACTTCGATCCGATACCTCAGTAAATTTGCGAGTAATTGTCGTCTATATCAGTCAGGAGGTCATCATGATGCAGTTTTCTCAGAAAGCTAGGGTAACTCCGAGCCAAAGAGTGCAGCTAATCTACGGGGTTGGAAGCAGGGTCAACCGTCCGTTCGAACTGTTCGAACGAAGGGGTCGCATTTTGGTCGGAAGGGGGTCGCAATTTCGAGGACTGCCAGCCACAGGCGCGTGCGTGGCGTATCCGAGGGCAAGAATTGTTTGTGCAGACCGCATTAGATTCGATTTATTATGCACAGAGAGACAGTTTTAGGCAAATTACAGTGTTTTCTTAAGGAATAAAGAACAGTTGGATGCATCCCTATGAAAGGTTTGACTTCTCGGGGCTGAAAACAAAGTCGAAGTTTTTCTGATTACGAATTAAAAATGAAGTGAGTTATGCCCGCTTAAAGCCCAAAAACTCGCGATTTCAAAAAAAGTGTTCGGCAAAACCCCCCAAAATGTTCGAACGTGTGATTTTCTCGAAAAATGAACTTTGAAAAACGGTTTAGGGCTTTTAGAAAGAGCAAATCCTGTACTTTCACCCCATGAAAAAAGTGCATCACAGAAATGAAAATGAAGTGAGTTATGGTCGCTGAAAGCCCAAAAACTCGCTTTTGCACGAAAAATGTTCGAACGGGACAATTTTTTGAAAAAGGGGACAATCACTAAACTTTTTATACTGTTTTGTTAGAGAAATATTTGAAGTTTCTGAAACTTTTTACAGATTTCCAAAATGTCGCATACGAAAGATTTTATGGGCCTTCAAAGTTGAAGGTGCGCCTTCTTAGAATTTTGGGTTTTCTAGCGCTCTTTAACAAAGTACAGGGTTAGGCAAGTGACCCCCTCGAAGAGCTTGGGGTTCCGCAAAAATCGAAAAATGTTCAACGTGACTTTTGACCTGGTTGAGTGAGTCACTTGACATCGTGAAAGCTGGATGATCGATTCACACTAGTTCGCCGGAGAACTGCATAATATCTCCAATAACTGTATAACCCAATTGGTATAGAACAAGACACCTACTATTTCGGAACTAGTCCTCCACTGGTCAATAATTTATTATTTTACTGGTTACTTCCTAGTATTTTTGAATACAATTCAGAATTAATAATAATAATAATAATAATAATAATAATAATAATAATAATAATAATAATAATAATAAAATAATAATGATAATAATAACATATAATATATAGCCCCCTGTCCCACCTAATTACGTCGAACATCACTTTGGTACTTATTTTGCAATTCCGAAATTTTTTCTCTTTTCATATTTGAGTCTGCCATCCAAACACTCACATCCCCGTCACTCCATACAATCGTAATTAGCTTACAGGGAATTTTGTCGCTGATACGAATCCACAACACTGGCACACACACACACATACAAAAGTCGAGTTTGAAACACAACAGCGTAAAATTCCTCCCTGGGAAGGAGCGCTAGAGGTCAAACTGAGTTGCCTCTTGTTGACACGAGGATAGGGCCACACAGAGGAAGTGGAAGATCGGCTAGCTTGAGAGTCTCTAATTTTTTATGAATATTCTCCACAAGGTGGGTCGAACGACCTCAGGAAAAAAGCAGGCTTTGAATAATATAATCAAATTAATCCATACTTCTTCATCCTACTGTATTTACTAAACGAACGGCGGTCCCATCGCATGTCATCTCACCAAAAATATCTCTACAAGGTCGGACTAGAATAGGTTTGGCTTTTGCCAAAAACTCGCCCGAATCTCGTTCACGGCTACTAAATACTAAAGGATTTGAAAAACATTCACCCAGTCCAGCACTTCTTGTGAATAACTGATGAAAAAAACTAAGAGAAAAAACAAATCGACGATTTCAGAATCGAAAACGAGATGTTTCGACTCATGAGCAGCACGCGATACCAAATTAACATATTTTCAAAAATCGATATACACAAACTCTCCGTGATTTCTACCTTCCATTATTTAACAAGTCGGCGCACTGCTCTAGCAAAAGCGGCTACAATTTCCGTCAACACTAATACAGACTGATATTGCCAGTTGAGGGTATGGAATACTCTTATCATACAATTCAGACCGTTGAGTGAGGAGCGTGCCTTTGCCTATGACTGCTGTCAAATTCTCATATCTTTGTATGGCGATGAATAAGCATCTTAATCAGCAGTAAAAATAGTTCCAGAAAATTGAAATAATCTAAAAACGAAACAGCGAGCATGGCTGAGTAATTGAAACCGAAGACAATCATTCGAATCTACTTGGCAACATACCTAATAGATTTTTTTAATAACGAAAAAAGTGATTCACAATTATAAAAAAACCTCCCTAATAATAATAAAATAACTATAAAATAATAATGCATATTTCACAGCATTATTTCACCGTTCACGCTTGCTGAATCAACACCGGCATTTTTCTGGGAATTCCGCGCTTGTCACGCAGAAACCATGAATCCACGACACAATCCTGGCCAACGCGTCGAGTGACGAAATACGGAAAAGGATAACCGCAGTAATCCGTGTGCCTTTCCATTTCACCTCCCTCTCCTGATCTGCACACAGTCCGCATTTCAGTCTTTCCTGTTCTCTCATCTTGTTTTTCTCAATTACTGTAAGTTGAGTTGGATCAGTGCCAAATCTGTTGTTCGAGAGCAATTTAATTCAAGGTGCTCTTTCAACAATTTCTCTTCTACTTATGCTATGCTGCCTGTTTACATTTTTATCCGGTGTTTACCCACCGATAATGACGTCATTCACTTTGAATAGTCCATGATAATGTGATACACGAAAGTAATGTGATAAACCTACAGAAAATTCGAATAAACAATTATTATTAAGTTTTTCTCATGATCTATGCTGTAACAAATTGTGTTAACCGACCTATGAAAAATATTACAGGGTTAACAGTGTCATTGGCGTTTGGCGCCATTACCACGAGCGGCGACCAGACTTCTAGAGTGCGAAATACTGGTTTGTGCAGGCCCTAAATATTTTATTGGACAATTTCGCATTTTGAAGCCTGATCATGATGAGCCTTTTAAAACCTTAAATGGAAGTGAAAGCATGTCTGAAAATGGGGTTATCAATTATTTGACCCTCTTAGCAATTTGGCGCCAAACCCTAACACACCGCGCACGACTTAACAGTCAAAGGTCCGGGCTCAACCTCACTGAAGCAGCCGTCGCGTTCGATTAAAGATGTGTAGTCCACCACTGCAGAGGTCGCGTCACTGTCGAACATCGTAACCTATCACTAAGGAACAAGGCGCTAAGGGCTTTGACTATATCCCACTAAAGCTATCAGGTCCGCCCACTGTTCGAAATCTTATCTGCGTCGCGATGTTGATGCTATTATGCTCTACTCTACTGCGTTCTCTCTTACCTCCCGTGTGCGATCACACGTTACATCTCCTCATCACCGTCCTGCATCTTGGACTTCTTTGCAGCGGAGAGCAAGATGGCTCGTGTTTCCTGGGTTTGTCACGTGTCCCTTTCTTTTTCTCCGCTTGCACTTCACGTTCCATCCACTTTCATTTTTGAGTGGGATTACCACATCAATTTAATGGTCCATGCCTTTGAAGACACTCCTTAAGGTTGTTCTCGCGGGGCTCTTGCGAAGAAAGCATTAGTGTTAAGAGGGGGCGGTTCAGTATAGAAAAGGAAGAAAATTTTTCGACAACGCCAAACTTAAGGGGATTCAATTACTCGCTTCACCTGTGCCAAGACAATGAGAGACTGAACACATAAAGGAGAGGCGACGTATTCTCCCATTGAGAACAGTAGTTTCTGTACCTAAATTTTGGTCTGAAGCAAAGGAGCCAAGGTTGCCTATACCGAACTAACTGAAACATCATTGTGAGTGCCGCGTGTGGCAAACGTCGCGATACCGCCAGCCGAGACGAACGTCTATACCACTTTCGTCTCAGTAATACTGAGGAGTTGAAGGGTGATATACTCATAGCCCAGCTATTTGACTAAAGTGTTAAGACGTCAGCAATCAACATCCAATGACAAACACGGCCTCTGAAGATGCCTCATGTGAGTTTTGCGAAGCTTTCTCAGGTAGATAGGTAAAGAATCACTGCCTTATTAATCCCTGCTGGTATGAGTTCCTCTTCATTCAGGACCGTGAAGCTTTTTATTTATTTATTTTTGGGGCCATATAGACGCGCCAGTGAGTCCAGTATGCGAAATCATGCAAATGTCAAAAGAAAAAGGAAAGAAAGGCTGGTCCAGGGATGGCAGCAGTACCCATACGACTGAGAAGGCGGCCTTGGAGTGAAGAATTTGAGAAAAACTTGTCATAGGAGCAGTGATCCTCAAGGGACGAGAAGGCCTAGGCCTAACAGAGGCAGCGATGTTAGGTTATCGGGCAATTGCCTTCATCTCGGCCATGATGCAACCTACCATACCCTTTAGGGCCGCAATCTTGTTTTGCATGTGATTCGACCCATAGGGGGTTGCCAAAGGCGAAGATCCAGGACTTGATCTCCGGTCGGCTGCGCCCTTTAAAGCAACGTATAGCATACATTATACGAAGTTATAAGTCAACGAATACACATCATTTTGTACCTTCGATAGATTGATAAAATTACAACTGTGAAGAGATTCACAATCAGTTGTGGTGGCTGCTCGAGATGTGGCCGTTCTAATGTTGAGGTATCTCCAGTTTCCTTCTAGAGGAAGTCAGACCCCTGTCCAACTGAGTGTAACTTCACTCTTCTCCTATATGAAGAAATATGAATATTCAACAGCAAGGTAAATGAATCACTAAGAAAAAGCTTGCGGAAAGCTTCAAGAGTTTTGTAATAGCGAAACGGTCCCCTTGAACTCGAACCCTCCACTTGTAGATTGCCATCTTCTAGTCGTTTGGCAAGAATAATGGCTGCTCATAACTTTAAAGTAACCCGCACTGAAACCACTTGTCTTTTTATTCAAAATAAGAAGCTTTCTCTAGCGAATAATAATCTTCATGAAGGCAATCGAACAGCACTTGTCTTCTGACATCCACGAGAGAGGATAAAAATTAGTTATGCTAAGGAAATTTCGCTATACTGGAACAAGGCGCACAGACACGTAGTTATGCAAATTAGAATAAATGAAACGATAAAATAAAAAAAAACGAAATAATGAAATAAATAAGAACGGAAAAAACGTTGAAAGAGGAATAATTGTTCTTTCTTAAGTCTACTGCACGCAGTTTGCTGATTTAACCCCCGTTCGAGTCAGACAAGCCATCCATAGGTCAGTTCTAAACGTGGGGCTTAAGCTGACAATGAAGGGCCTCAGGTCGCTATGGCATTCAAGGTTGAGATGTATACGCTTCTATGCGTCATACAACGTTGCGTTCAAATCGCCTACCGAGCAGGGTCAACCGTTCGTTCGCACCATTCGAGCGAGGGGGTCGCATTTGTGATTTCGGGGGGGTCGCATCCAGGGGTTGACTAAGGTTATCACAGTGGAAATGGAGGTTGACGGAGGTCTTTAGGAGGGGTTGTGTTTGGAGGTTTTTGGACGAATTTGGTGGAATTTTTTAGGCAAAACTGCTCGATTTGCATAGATAGATGAATATATGAATACGACCCTCCCCCAAAAGGGGGAGGGGGTCGCAAAATTTTTGAAAAAGTGCGAACGTGACGGTTGACCCTGCTTCCGAGTCTGCTAAATGGTTTTCTGGACGTAGTTATAAATCGGAAAGCGCTAAAGCGTAACGCGTCCCACTTTGCGCACCTCGTGGGACATTGTGACGCGGTAACGCGTCCCACCCAAGTCATCCCTTTTTCTTGCGCTTGCGCGACTTATTCCTAAGGTCTTTGTACTCATTCTATAGATCATATATTAGCATAACTTCGAATAATGTATGC
>MU894941.1:4365-31813 GCA_036418205.1 Ostertagia ostertagi
AAAAGAGCTGCGTTCAGGTTCTCTCTAAACGTACTAGTACTGATTTCCAATCCCTGCTAGAGTTCAAGTTTGGGGAAAATAAAGGGCCGCGTTCGAGAGGGCGTCTTAGGATAGGCCAGGCATTCAACTTCGTTCCGAATCGCAGTAACATTTGAGTGCGAAATGACATCATACAACGAGTTACGCCGCAACCCACGGATGTAAAGGTCCGTGTTTTTGCTCCCAGGAAAAGTCCGATCCCAGTCCACCGACCGCGCGATGATGGAAATTTTCTTTTGATTCATGCGATTACACCGATTAAATAGAAGCAGGCAAATACGGTTAGCAACCGAATGATCTGATTTTTCACGCCTCTGCATTCTAACTGTTGTTTTCTGCATGTCAAAATTTCATTGCCTAGTGGTTTCTTCACTTTGATGACGTCAAACATGAGCCGCTGCAGTCTATGACTCAATTTGGGGAAGGGGAGGGCTGTGGGTTCCTTAACAGTGCAGTCAGTGCTTTTCAAAGTCCTGAATCAGAGCCGATAGAGTGAGCGCCCCATCCGATTCAAAATTAAGTTGATAATAATGCCGACTTTGGGGTGGAAAGATAACTGCAGTTACAGCTATTGCTTTTGAAGCCTAGGAGGAGAAGCCAGTTCAACACCAAATGTTCTTGAGATGTCTTGATGTTTAGTTCATGGAAATCAAGGGCCTGAGAGACCGGTAAGGTGCGAAGGAGTTGTTGTCTTGGACATTTTCGCACAGCTTCCCCAAAAATCTGAGGAGAACCCGATTCATGAGTGTTGATGTTCCGGCTGAGCGTAATAGAAAGCGCGGGGACTCCCTGGAGTAAAAGGCCATTGACAAATGGAGCGTCAGGATCATCGCGTAGACGTCATTCTTCACAAATAGTTTTTATCACAAATATGTTAAATGGATTTCATGGTGCTTGACCTTTTCCTCGAATTTTGCATCGGATACTGAAAGGATAAAAAGGATAAAACATCAGCGTTGGTCAAAGCTTCGCTCGGGTGCGCCACGCATTCCACTTAAAGTGGAATTTGAATGCATTTCAAATTGCGCAGTAAATTTAGGGTGACAGCCAATGTCAAATCGAAACATTCCGGCGAAATTAGCCTGATACTAATTAAGGGACCCTAAAAGGGTGGTATAGTGAACCCCTCTCATGCCCATCCACAAATAGCGCCCCCCAATTCGCTTCCTCCTCCATCCATGGCAATCGCCACCTATAAGATGAATATTAAATAATTTTAACTATAGACTACCATTTCAAGAATCTGTAACGATCCAGCAAAACATTTCTTTGAAAAGGAGCTGAGTTTTTATCCTTGCTGATTCAGCTCGGAGGATCTCTAAGAATTGTTAGCGTCATCGTATATGTCCATTTTAATGCTGCTTACAAATGTCAGAAGTAATCTTTGATTAGTGACAACGATAGTATAGTACATATTTTACACACGGGATGACTAGCCTAGCCTAGCCCTATTATGAGATGCTCTTCCCGACGGACCCACCAAGTCTCACCCTGAACAGCCTCGAACACCAGAAATATTCACAGATGTATCTAAATTCTGCTTAGTAATCGGGAAAACATACGGTTACATAGCTACGTAGCCTCTATCAAAACTGAATTAGAGCAGATAGCAAAGTGGCAAGCGGCGCTACTTCCTTCGGGCATGCTCCATAGAACAAATCTTGGCTTGAAAGGGAACGTAGCAATCCAGTCCTCCATCCCTGATGATCGCTTATTTGATGCCAACCTGTCTGCGAAGATAAAACAGTGATTTGTTTCGTTTTGAGCTTCGGGGAACTGAAGCAAGATTAGGCGCTTTACCGGGTGAGTTACAGAGCTAGGAACTTCGAACCAGTTTCAGGTCCTGAAGACGACGAGTTTGTCGAAACGTTGACCAATAAACGTGTTCCACCATAACAACCTGTACGGCACAGAAGAAAAAACACGGTTTGTTATACATCGTCTGACCCCAGCAATGAAATTCTTATATTCAATAGAAACAGATTAAATTCAACCATTTTGATTTCCTTATATCTCGATTACAATGTGGTTTCGAAATTTGATATTGCTCGCCAAACTTTTCAAAATTAATTCAAAGAGGTGGGATTCAATGAAATCATTGTGCAGGTCAAGTCGCGTTCGAGCGTCTCTAAAATTCTACATAGGAGCGGAATGCGTGGAGCATTCCCAAAAGGACTATGAAATGCCAGATGCTCTATATATTTGGTGAGAGCATTCCCAAAAAGACTATGAAATTGCAGCAGCTTATGATGAATTTGACCTAAGAGCTGTGCTTCCCTTACCATTGAACTATTCCGAACAAAGCACTCTGTCTGCAGCTAACTTGCTGAGCGAGAATTACATTGGCAGCGGAATGTTTGCCGACGATTGCATGTATCTGACATGTTTTGCAGCACACATTAGCACGTTATGCGCGCTGTAGCGGCTCGCGCGTAGCTACGTACAGATTCGTAGTTACGTAGTTCGAGACTGGGTTGGTGCTCACGTCGTTAGGAGGGGAGTTCATAAGGGTGACCCACTCACTGTAATGGGACTAGGCTTTAGAGAGCAGAAGGAACTCTGGGCTGGGTGAAAATCGGTCGTGGATTCGTCGACGTTTCCTCAAAGATTTCGCCTGTTCAGTCATGCTCTCCTGCGCGGACATTCATTCCTCGCCACGCGCGAGCCGCCTATTCTCCGAGCCCACATTCATTCTCGACACTATTCTCATACAGTACGGAGTCATGGTCAAGGATTTCTCGGAGCGTTATTCAGCGTGCTTCTGGGAGGACGTGCGATAATGAGCGATTTTTTAATCTCCCTGACGTTCCTCTCCTCTTCTTGGCTTAGTCCTAGTGTCACCTACGAGCGCTTAAATGCCGTATTGAATCCGCTGGAGCGCCATGGGGTTTTAGTGTGCATAAATAAGAAACGTGGTGTAAATCCTGAACTTCTACACAATCCTTTGCCTCCTAAATTGCCACCAGCCACTCTGCTGTGAAACATCTACCAACCAGGTTTTCTATGCTTACCCACAGCTGTCTTTCACAGCTCATCCAAGGAGCGCGTGTTGAGACGGTTTCAATATCACTGCCATCTCTGAGAGCTTTCTTTAGTTATGTGATTGCTTGAAAATGTTTTATTAGCAAGCTTCTCTCGATGACTTTTTCATCGAAAAATGCGCAGCATTGCTAAGGACCATAATAGGATTAAATTTGTCAGGCAGCTTGTTGGCGCTGTTATTGATCTAATCATGTGAGATTGGTCATCCCTATCGAATTGGAATGGCATTTTACAACAATCGAAATGGCTATTCGTTTCTATTAAAGGCAACGCTCCAGGCTCTTCCAACCACCACAGCCTATACACTGGACTGTACTGCCTTTAGTTATTACGAAAATTGGTTCTGGAGGAGGTAAAAATACATAACTGCGCGGCACATCCATCCAGCAAGGAGTTCCCTATGCAGTATGGGCAGCCAAGGTTGATCAAGAGGAATCTCAAGTCTGATATCGTTCTGTCGATCGGTGGAAGCACGATAAAAGAAAGCTCGTTGGCCCTCTATGTTTATTCCACGGGCTATGCTAGTAGCATCTTACTTTTTGCACCGCTACACCACTTTTAGGTAAAACAACCCTATATAAGGGCGTGGACAAACAAATCGTTCTGTGGGTGAGTTAGAGTAGCTCACGATCACAGATAAGCCGTAGCTCGTAAGTGCGCAACAGTGGTGCTGGGGCCTTGCAAAGGGAATCTGATGGCGACTAATGCGAATATATGGACGAGATACCTCACGCACACTCCGTGACGTAGGCGGCTAATTCAAATACTGCGCTGGTCTGTGAGGGGAGCTATACAAGTAATTCAGACAACTCGGCCGACACCCTCTTAGGGCAAAACTTGTCAATGGCTTGATCGACGGTTTTCTCTGGTTCTTTTCTCATTTTTAGCTAGTTGAGCATCCATAATTTCATCAGTGACCGCTGTTACCCTAACAATTTGATATGGGGTTGTTGCTTTAAGAAATGGGTTAAGGGCACAAACCGCCTGAAGCTGAGTCAACAAACTATTCCAGAAAAGAAACTAACCTTGGTTTTGCATGAGCCTGTCGAGTCCTTCAGAGACGAGAATGCCGAGCTGAGCGAGCAATGTGCTGCTTTCACTGAGTTGGCATAACAGCAATTCCTGCTGGTCTCCACCGTTTGCAAGGATCTGAAAAGGGGAAAAATTAGCCGAAACTCCCAACATAAAATAGCTCCGAATAACCTTGAATTCAGCGGTTGTAGGCTCAAATAAAAATACAAATGGGATGTCTACGGGATAGCGGAAATTGACTGCACGCGAGAATCCGTCTCTGAGAAAGGTACTTCCGTTTGGAAAGGATTCCCGTGCATATCGACTGGGAGCCCATTCAAATTTTTTGGTGAAGTCGATAAAATACTTCGTTTGAAGAGACTAGTANATTGTACTACAAGCACTAAACAGAGAGAAGATAATCAACTGCCATGGGATACGCCATGAACACGTGTTACTTCTACATAACACATACCAGATGGTCAGTGATCAAATCAGTGTTCAACCTGAAGCCCAAGCCCAATATTTTGCATAGAATGGATTAGAGGATTTTGTTTCTCTGAAGTGGACCTCCAGTTCAGGTAAACAAAATTATCTTACTTATAAGATTCCAGTGGTAAGTATAATCCAATACGCTATGCCCATCCCGTTATAGAATGTGCTAATCGGCCCCCATGTCCTTGGGGGGGGGGGAGGAGGGGGGGGGAAGCATTCAATACAGTGCTGGTGGTAGGTGACACTAGAACTCAGCCCAGAGGAGAGGAGAGAAACAATAGAGTGAATAAAAAATTGTTCACATTCTCACTCAGATTCCTTCCCTCCCTAAGGCTTAGTCCCATGTTCTGTGAGTGGCCTCTTTCATTTGAATGCCCCCGCCCCCCCCCCAACAGCATCAACACTTGGTTTTCATTCGGCTTAAATTCAGATATTTTCTCTCATCTTGATCTAGCGATTAGAACCACCAAAAGTCCAACATTTTCTTTTATTGCTGCAAATAAGTTTTTGCAGGTTCTGACCCTTTTGGAGCAAAGGATAGGCCGACAATTTACGTGATTGTCTCCGACACTTGGACCCTAAGCAAATGATCGATGATCATTTAGAGCTTCTGGCGGTTCGTTAGCCTTCAAAAGCGAAAGATTTCCACCTCCTTCAAAGCAAGTAACCCTTTCGGTGCTTTCAGTGTGCGGTTTGGAATCTTTGAGCAAATCAAGTGTTTTTTGTTAGCACCTCGCTGAGAAAAACAAAGTCATCCATTAGGTTAGGTGTTGGCAAGAAAACAACGCCGAGAATGGCTTCTTGGACATTCTGGGTCAAATTCGATTCCTTCTTGGCGGTTGTTTATTTCTGCAAGTAAACAACAACAGTGGCGAATGCAGCGCAGTGCCCAGCAACAACCTGCAAAACTCTGTTCTGCTTTTGTGACAAATGAGATTTTTAACATTATTCCCTCTTCTCCAATGAAAGCAGCGATTTGGTGGCGATGTTGGCCCATTGAATTTATTATTAATTGTTCCATCGGGTTCTAGCAAGCGGACAAACGCTGACAACTTTTCAGAAGAAAAACGGGACAGGTCTCGTTCAAGGGTTCAAATCCTATGGAAATTCTCGGAAATGAGTTTCGTAAAGCAGCACTGCAGAGCTGTTAGAATTACTAAGGCATTTCTGACTTTTCCCAAGCCTTGCAAAGTAATTTCCTCCGCAGAATCGCGGTATGCGAACTTTTTCAGGACAAAGGGAAATTCACCGAGATCGAAACTTTCTAAATTAAAATCTTCGCGTCGGAAATGATTTTTCCTCTCCTCACTTTTCTGGTTCCTTCATTTTGCTGTGGAGCAAATCTGATCTCTGGATCCGGAAATGCAGCTGTGGCACGAAATTTCGGTCCTCGATCTATTCAATATTCCTGGTCATCGTAATGCTGCTACTAGTCAGGAATTAGTCAGTAGATATGGCCTACGTCATTGCACGCGTGCTTCAAGTGATTTTTAACCCCGCGCCGAAATAATTTAGCTTTTTTTGCTGAAAATTGTAGCCATAAGGGTTCTGTTGATGTAGGGAATGCGAACGAACGTCAGTGAATGATACTAAGCCTCAGCTGAGAACGCACTTTGCCATTTTGTTTCTCCTAACTGCCATAAACTTCGCTAAGCCAGAATAAACATTCCACCCGGGGGATGATTATTGCGCAAGCAGAGATCTATTCCTGCACTTACTTTGTCTCACCTTTACTGTTTCTTTTCTGTTGCTTCGATTCACTAGAGGAAGGAAAAAGTACAGGGGTCTTATACAGTAAGGGGGGCATGTGTTGTGACAGTTCTTGCCGGCTACAGAAATTCCAATTTTTGCAAGGGGAGGGAATCCCCGGGGTGCGTGAACCATTTCGCTTGAACTTTTACACCCACCCCGGAGCTTCCTCCCTAGAAAAAAGTGGATTACTTCATGCAATATGACTGCTCGCGCCACAACCCCCTGCCCCCCGCGTTACATGATGAGACGTCCAGAACAGCACATAATTACTAAGGTTTACAAGCCAGATAATTACGTGTGGATGTTGAGCAATTAATTTGAACCCCTTGAACCAAGAATCCCAAGGTCGCTCCCCAATGGAAGCAAGCTGCGTAGCAGTCTAGACCAGACCACCGGAATTTATCGGAAATTTCTTTTTCGAAAGGAAGCACACATGTTTCTAGCTGGCTACCAAGACACCGTCAAACTAATCCCTGCAAGAAACTATTTATGGCACTTTATGGAGCGAATATCGAACGGTAATTAAAACTTTCTCCATGGATACCTTAGACGAGATGGGCCACTTTTCGGGTAATAGGAGATGTTACGAGACAATGGGCAAAGAGGCTATCCTCTAAATGGACGATACATGCAGGAAAATGCGCACTCGAACGGACGACAGTAATGGAGGTACGACGCTTGCAAATCTTACTCTTTCCGACCGCTTCGCCACCGCTCGCGCATGTGCAACGTTTTCCAGCTGTCACTTTTCACAATGACAGTAATCCGCCTTTCCGAGGGAATATCCTACACACGCAGCCATATATGGTTTTTCGACCATATCTGGGCTGCATGGTTTCTTGCCGCCGGACAACTCGTTGCCCACGTGGGGGCAGCTGCTATTGGTCTTTTTTGCTTTCCTTTCCAATTTATTCATAAGCTTTCTTCATTACATGGTTCCCTAAAAGCATAAGTATTACTGGGTTATCATAAAAGTTCCACAGAAAGCCTCGGCAGCTGCTTTTATGACTGCTTGCTGCCTTATGAGAACTAAAAAGCCTCTAACAAAGCCGTTCTCACAGAACTATTGTTTGGGCTAAGATGCGAAATATGTATACAAAGAAAAAATTGCTCTTTACTCATTGTTTTACACTGTTTTACGCTACAGTTCGCGCTGCGAAAGTTATCAAAAGAATACTGACTTTCAACGGAACTTTTGCCCCAGCCGGAATTCTTACCCCCCCTTCAAAAAGCCAGAAAGTGTGTGAGGTGCAGACCAAACACCACAACTGACGACGGCCTCCAAGTAAATCTGGTTAGTAGTGGTTCATAGTGATAGCTGATTTTTAGTAAATGATAGTTGTAATTAGTGTCAACTGATCGAATACAACTGTAACAGGTTAATCATTTCATTGGCAAAAAAACCGAATTGTGGCATTTCTGGAGACGTGTCGGTCACTTGTTGGCGTTATATGCCGGCTGCAACCCGACCTTAGTCTGGCTTGTTACAGTAGGTACCTGGATCTCTCGTTTTTTTGGGCAATTGTGCACAGTTACCGCGTAATTATGTGAAGCACTTTGTGAGTCATGCAGGGGTAAAGCCTAAGTGATTATCGATCGAAATAAAGGCAGATGGCTCTCAGTCATTTGCTTGTACGCAGGAAGCGGATTTTTCTGAGCGTCACGTATTTCAAGGAAGTGTCAGACCAACGTGCAGTCTGGTAATCTTTTCGAGTGAAGGCCAGCTAGATGAAAGTACTTCAAAGGTGACAAGAGGAGGCAGATCCAGGTTCTAACTCTTGAGCCATTCTTTTTGGGAATCGCAGAAGTTATTGGGAAATTGGGGTCTGCGTTTTCCGCCTCACTCGATGCTGCTAAGACATTTCGCCATTTTAATTATATGCAAAAACGCCCCTTAAGTTCATTTATATTCACGAAACAACTACAAAGCCCTTTAAAGTCCGTGTAACGGAAGGGGCGAGGGTGCTGTTGTGAAGATGCTGAAGGCGGACTATTTGAAGGAACTTTCGTGCAAAGGGCACTTACGAACGATGAAGAAGGGATCAGTGATATTTGTTATTTGGGAGCACGCACTGCATTCGTAGTACGTACAGTGGAGGCGTCCATGTCGTTGGGGAGGGGGGGAGAGGGGTGGGAAACATTCAAAACAGGGCTTTTAAAAACCGCTGCTGTAGGTGCGCACTAAGAAATTCAAAAATTGCTCACATCATCCACCCCAGCATCCCCTCCCCTCATTGAGGCTTGACCCAATTATTGTAAGTTGCTCCCTCACACTGGCAACCCTCTCCCTCCCCCTGGGTCAATCGTCCGTCGAACAAGTCCAACGTAAATGGTCGCACTTGGCCAACCGAAGAGAGGGGTCATATTCGTAGAAATCGCTCACTTGGATGTTCCCCTTAATGACAGGAGCGCCCTAGCGGGGACAGATAGGCAGAGATCGGTCCAGCGACTTACAAACATCAAGAAATATTTGGGCAACTGGTCTGCTCCACGAAGGTCTTCGAATGGTCTGGACGGAACTCAGCGCTGAACCGTGTCTATGCTTTTTCTTCGTTCCCTAATACAGCCTACGTACTCGGACCCGAGTCAGAAAGCAGGCAATTTCAGAGCTGTATGTTTCACAGAATTCAAGTGTACTGCTTTCTACAGCATTCGAAAATTCCTTTCAAAATCAGGTGCCTGAACTAGCCAATAAAGCTCCTTTCTTGTCACGAATGCATTGTGAGGTGACTTCTCAGTAAGCCCATCAAGCATACCCGTGTGTGACAAATTTAAACATGCAATATGGGAAAAAAGTATTCCATTTTGAAGTTTGTCATTCTTCTGATTTAGCAGCAATAAGTGCCTGGGAACGGCGGGAAGAATACAGGGAGACTCAATAAAAGCAAGAGTCAGAGGTCCTGAGTGGTAGTAGAGGAGCAAAAAAGGAGGAAGGGATGGTAGCCGTGTCCTAGCAGACAGAATCTGACAGAATGTCTTATGCAAGAAGAAACTTAGCAGGGCACTCATTTACTTATGCATTGAGGCGTATCCCTGAGATGAAAGATCTCATATTTTCTCAGCATTGCGCCACCTTTCCATATATAAATGTAACGTTGAAGGAAGTTCTCTAGCGGTTATAGATTCCTTCAGCGCAATTGTCGAAGCAGAGCAGGACACGCTGCTCGTTGGGACTGGTGGTTCATTCAGTGAGACTTGGCAGGAATCACTGCCAGCGATACGGCCAGCCACCAAGATCCGCAGCAGATTATTGAAGAGGGACCATAGCAAACCACCGCCATCGCATACGTTTTTGGCTTCGCTGTTGAAACGCCGTTCAAAATCGCGGCAAGTATTTATTTTAGCGGTAACCAAGCTAGGGAGAGCGAGAGGTGGAAAGGGGAGAGGCTCCACAGCGCGTGGGCGATCTTTATTCTCCTAAGCTTTCTCTACTCTAAGGCCCCAACCCCCCCTCTCTCCCTCGGGTGCGTAGCGTTTTTTCTCCTGGGGTCAGGTTACCAAAATTGAGACAAGACGCTGTTCTTCGCCTCGGTGCAAGCTTTAGTGCTTAAGCCCAGGCGATATCATAGCTATAGTATAGCCAATATGTTCTAATCTTAAGCCTTAACCTAAACTCTAAAACCCAAACTTACACCCCAACCTAACCTACCTAACCAAGCTTCAGATGATCGCGCCAGGGTGGGGTGGCCTGACACAGGAGAGAAACTAGTACGTTTCATCCCCCCCCCACCCGCGAATGCGAGCACTCCAGATTGTGCTTGGCGACTAGCTTCAGTACTTAATACTGCCTCTGATGCAATCCTACCCCGGTGCGCTGTAACTTCTGGCTAAGCGTCCAATCCATGCTATTTTATAATTTATTATCCGGGTGATATGTGAATTAATTGTTATTGGAATTACCTCATACATATAAATACTTTCTTAGCATCGTAATTCAGCTCGCAAACGTCAAAGTGCATAACAATAAATTATAAAAGAACCCTTCACTATAAAACCCGTTCCCCTTGAGCTACTACTATAAAAAATGGAGCATTCGGCAAAGATCATCTCCCTTGGGGTGGAATGCGCATACATCTACTCGATTCAGCGGGATCGTGGTATTATTGGGAATGCGACACAATGGTCAAAATTTATTCAAGTAAATTACGGGGGTAGTTTTGCATGGAACTAAGGTCAAGTGGTTTCTCGCTTCCGAAGAAGTCCTTTACCATCAATAACGCGATGAAGGTTGGTGTAGATCTGAACGGGTCATGATTCAGGTATTGATCCTAGCAAGGTAAGCGAGTCACTACCACCATACTAAGTCCGCCCCGGTCTTTATTGGATTTCGTCCTCTTTTTACAGCTGAACAGAAGCAGCTTTACAAGCTGTAGGTTAAGTATAGTTATAGTAGGTTGCGCATACAGACGAGAATAGAAAAACATTTAATTGATGGCATTAAGCCTGATTTTTATTGAGATTATAAGTATGACTTTTCTAGAGAAAAACTTACTTTTCAGAGGAAATTTTTCGTACGGCTAATATTTTTTCTGCTGGCTCGCAGTTTGAATCGGGTGTGTTTATTTTCAGCTGGTTTAAGAAGCGCTGGTCTGCGAAAGGCCACTAATCGAGGAGGATTCCCGAGTGACCTTCCATTCCAGGGAGCCGTCAAAAATGTTCAAACGAAGACAGTAAATGAACCAGTCGTATTTCAGGAGCATTCCGAAACCATCACAGTTCCTGAGAAGGCCTATCTCTGACGTTTCATGCAGGCAAATATGTTAGCAATAATTTGAAAACCCCTCCGCATGCTGCAAATGGACGCAAATAATCTGAATATGCAAGAACGTTATCAATGCATTTACTGGTAAGCAAATTGATCTGTTTTGTCGCTGAGGTTTCAGCTGTCAATTTCAATTTTTTCTCCGCATTTGTGTAGAAGGCTTCAAGGAAGCCTAGAGCAAATAATAAAATAATAGTGCATTCCTTGGCTGAAATTTCGTCTATGAGAGTGCCTTCTGAAAGGGTGTTGGCTCTGAACGGTAAAAATGGAAAAGAATGCTACTCGAATTTCTCACCCCAGTCCTCCTAAGAGGCGCCACGTACTTCACGACTATTCAGAAATGGATGTGGCACTTGAATGTGGTTAGGCCTCTACAATGCTTACAAAGATTACTCGATATCCTAGTGAGGATCTTGTCCTTCTGGATCGAGGTGATACCAAATGAGAGCACCCGAAGGATCGAGACTGCTTGGCCTGGGTAAGATTCGATCTGGGAATTTACCCTCCAGACCATGGGCTCGGTAAGCGGCGACGTGAATTTCCTCACTTTCTGGACCGCTTCCAAATATAAAGATGAAGCAAATGAGCATACTTGTGGAAGCCGTGGAAAAACGTCATTTGATATGCTCTCAACTTTGGACGGAATCCAAACTAAGTATGCAACATCGCGTTTCTCTGAGGGATTTGAATTATCCATTACGGCAGTGATATTTCGCATTTTCTGGAAGTCATGCAAACCACTTTCTCTCACGGTGGATTTCCATCGCAGCTGATCAAAGTCCAGATTGACGACAGGGATTACGAATTTTCCGAGGGATGGTCTGTTTTCAGAGCTTCTACGAATTTAGCAGCTGCGCGCTCTAAAAAATCGAATTTCCGAACGGTATTGGCGTCAGGATTCCGGGGGTTCGATTGAGCTTGGAACCAGGTGGTATATGAATGCGGGACCATCCTTGAAAAAGTGCAGTGGATGGACCTTTCGACCCGGTAAGTACATAATCTAAGCAATAAACATGTTTTCCCTTAGAACCGTAGCGAATTTGCTGTCCCGATCGCTAATTGGAATTACGAAGCAGGTGAGGCCTCACCTCAACAGAATCACGGTTGTTTTCCATGAATTCATATGAGTGGACTAATAGGCCAAATAGGAGGAGCTAAGGCAGTGTATTTTAGAAATTTGCAACTAGCTTAGAAGCCTTGGAGGCATTCGTTTAAGCCTTTTTGCAAGACAAGAAAA
Organism: Ostertagia ostertagi; assembly: GCA_036418205.1. Taxonomy (NCBI): domain Eukaryota; kingdom Metazoa; phylum Nematoda; class Chromadorea; order Rhabditida; family Trichostrongylidae; genus Ostertagia; species Ostertagia ostertagi. The sequence goes on from MU894941.1 coordinate 16,704, forward strand.
GCTGGGAAGCATGCGGAAAAATGCCGCTTTGCAGGAACGCCAGCAGTTAAAATCGCGCCCCGGCGCGCTTAGCGCTTTTCAGGGTTAACTAACTTATATCACACTACTCTGTGAAAGGCAAACATTCGAGTTGAACACAGTGCTCCCACTAATATCCGTACTAGCGGCCAAACAGGCACTTAAATAAATGCATGATTGTGAATTCAAGTGAGAGCACGGCGCATCCCAGACAAGTTGACTACGATTATATGTTTTACTTATTAGTCAAAAGGAGATTCGCTTGAATTCACACGCTTTAAGGCGGGGTTCACGAGAAAAACAGTCTTTTAGTAATCAACGGTAGTTGGGTGATGTAGTGAATCGGCACGGGTATGAAGAAAAACCATGAAAAACTGCCTAAGTACCAGGGAAAAAGACCCCTTTTTTCTTTGCCTTTGATTTCCGCCTTGATGCGACCTCATCGGAGCCTGCACTCGCCATCGCTAACGCTCTCTCTCTCTCTCTCTGCTAAGCGGTTAGAGCCAGACGGCGAGACGGTGGGCGTACCGCGGCGCCAGTGGTGCGGTATGGCTGTACTAGGCCATAGGGGGCATGCTCTTCCGCATCAAACGCACATCGGTCCTACTTTCAAGGGGCCTGCCTGTCTTTGGCCTCTTGACTTGGTATTCACCCTTCTTCTACCTCCGACCCTATTGTGGAATCCTCTTCAAACAAATTCTGCTAAGGGTGTTAAATTTGAACACTTTTGTGCTCTAGAATGTTGAGGGTTTTGAAACTTAATTCCCCAGTTCCATATTCAGAGCTCTCAGAAGGAGAATCCCTGGCCGCCGACTTTTTAAAAGGGGTGTATTCAGCGAATAAGTGGGTGAAACCGCTTAAAGGGTTCATCACTTCGATGGTGTTGAGATGGCAAGAGGCATTACAACGCACTTTCAAGCTCTCTATGATCGATCCACTCTCTGGGCAGAGAAGACCATTTACCCATTAATTCGCGGTAGATTGGCTTTTTTGACGTCGCCGAACAAGGCAATATAGTATTTTGCCAAACACCTGTAAGACCTGCCGTGAAAACCAGGCGCGTTGCTAACGGTACTGGATGACTGGTCACTCTCAAAGGGATGAATATATGAGAAGTAGAAGCTTTGGCTAGCCACGCTTTCGCAATTCTTATTGCCGGAGCAAAGGATTGCGAACGTACATGAACAAAGAGCGATCAACCAAAGGGCGTCAAATCGCGAAAGCAAGCTATCAACGAGACAGCTTCATTTTGGATTAGGAAAAAGTGCGTTCAAGAGATGGAAACATATGAAGGCTACAACGTAGAATGCTAAGATTCAAGAGAGGGAATGGTTTGTTGAGATAACGAATAAGAAAGGAACCTTATATTATATTGACCTTACTCTTCAGACTGAACCACTTGTCTGAATCCACCCAATTTGATCATTTCTGGAAATTCTTCCCTAAAAACATTGCCCTCTAAGCAGCAAGTCTAATGAGCGCAGTTAACGAACGTCATATCTCATTTCTTTTTATTATGAAACTGCTCATTTCTTCAATGGGCAATGCAATTTCCTATACACTTAATGTAGGAGAGAAGGAGCAAACGGACCTCGTTGCAGCTCTTGGCGACGCTGTCAGCCGGTGCGGCGGCGGAAGATGGAAGCAGGGTGGAAAGCGTGGCGAGCAACAGACCTGCTCCGAGTCCGCGCATCTTGCGAATATGCCGTCCGAAGCTCCACCCGCCATGCGTTGCCTCCCTGCCACCCGGTATACGGTAGTCGAGGGCGGGCCCTCCGATCGAAATCATTGTAGAGGACGTCGTTAGGGACATCGTCCATTAGAAGACAAACATTGGCAGCAGCTGATTATGTTTGTAGTCACTAATCAGCTTTGAGGACAAGACTGAGGCCCTTTCTACACGCTGCGCTGAAAACAAGTCATTTAGCTAACAAAACTTATTTTTCGGTATTCTATGGTAGTCCAGCTTTTCTACCCTGTCCACTAGTGGAGCGTTTACTGAGCCAGGAAAACCAGAAGGGGTAAGTTGGTAAAAGAAACGACTTGAAAAGGGTTGACCGTGGTTTTTTTTGCAGCGGAATATGCCCCGCACCCAGCTTTCATGGCAAAACGTGGAAGCGTTTGAATGTGTATGGCGCCGAAACAGTATATCGTAAAGCGCAGTTGATATGAAGTCAAAGTAAGACAGTTGTTATCCTCTCAGACGATTCCGCAAGCATCTACCTGATCCCAGATTGGTGAAAGACTGTCGGTCCGATTGTTACCTTACCCTTGTTTGGTATAGTTCGAGATGGCAATAGGACCAAGTACGACACCTCATTTTACCACAAATTGTGCACAACATCTTGGTCCTGACGTGACCGGACCGTGATTGATCTTTCTGCCATGCCAACTTGAATTTTTCATAAAGCCTGGAATAGTTTCAATGTAAATTTTATGATCTTTTTGAATTTTTTCAAAGGGTTTGGGGGGTGTAGTTCTGAGATTTGATTGAGAGTCATTGAGGTTACGAAGTACTACGAGTTCTATTTCTAGGTCATTTGTGGAAATTTGCTTACGTCGGGCAGAAAATAGTGCTGCACAGGGTATAAAGAGCCGAGAATAAGAGTTTTGCTTATTTCCAGGAGGCAGGACCCTCGTGTACCAACTCCTAACGAGGAAGCTTATTGGGCGACGACCTATTATTTAAACTAACAGGTGAGAATCTTCAGTATAATATTTTGAGAAAGTCTACACCCCGAAATGCCTCCGAGCCTGATCTCAAATCTCTTTGCTTCTAAGTTGGCCAACCGATTTTCTGACGAAATTTGAACTGAAAGTAACACAGCACGGTCAAGAACGAGAACGTCGTAGATCGACCTGTTGTATCTTTTTCGTTATATAATACTTCGAAGAATGGCTATAAAAGGCTAAACTTAGGTTAGGTGTTTTCAAACGCAAAGGCACGACAACGGCCCGATTTCCACGAAGACTGTGGCAGTGATCCCCGACCACTATGGTTGTGCTGTGCACTTTTTTTCAACACCCACTCCTTCAAAGAACTTGATCCGCCGGCACTTTGAATAGATTTAGATCTAGCGTCTCGAAGGCCATCTATTCAGTCTGCCATCTCTGCAGAATAGCCGTTAGCGACATAGATCCTTGTCTTTGTAAGTGCTTGTTTTTGTTCTGTTTTTTTCCGATCTTGTAACTTTTGAAAAAGCTCTACAAACGTTTGGACCTAAACGTTGCTAATTCGTTCAGCTCATGTGAATCTTCGAGACAGATAAGTGCTTGTCGTTTTTCAAACTTATCATAATTTACGGAAATGCCGAAGTTTTTGCAATACCTCACCAGTTTACTATAAAGCTTTACACTTTTTTGGATATCTGCTTGTAGAAGGGGTACCTCGGATCAACTGCGTGACCCTCGCACTGCGATATGAAAACACTGTGCGGAGTGATCTCGCAGTAGGCAAAAAGAATTTGTCGAACAGCGCTGAACTATAGCTTTTCATTTTTTGTGTAAATGGTATTGAGAGACTGCTCGCGGAGAGAGAACTGCGTCGAGAGCGCACGAGACAGAGAAAGCAGACAAATCTGCTGTCGGTGGAAATGAAGCGGTTGAAGCTGTCTCTGCAAGCTTATCCCTTTTTGTCGGGTAATTCCATCATGTATTGTCACATACTGTACTTGTCTCCAAAGGCCATTTACCAGTATCAACGTATTCTTTAAGACCTATCCTGGGTTGCCTCTTTGTAATACAAAGAAATACCTCATTCACATCGTCATGTATGCACATATATCATTTAAGCTTTATACTTTTTTTTGAGAGCTCTAAGCTCTGCACTTCGAAGAGGAGCGAGTTTAAGACAAGCTACTCATTGCACCTTGAAAACCCTTCGGTAGAGATTTTCCCATCCAAACTTGCAAGTACTGAATATGAAACATCCTCACGAGGTGAACTTGCGATCCTTTAATGGTCCAGCCAGAGCATTTCATATCGTTCTTTGAAGTGCTATTTGATTCTTTTGGAGTATATCTTATTCAAATCAACACAAACTATATGCACATTCCTGATTATGAATTCCTTTTGGCAACCATCTTAATTTGTCATCAAATGAAAAGGAACGTCGGAATACCTTGCACTTTCGATGACTGTCCCAGCATAGCGACTTGCTCTGACCTTCTCCTTCGTAGTCCTACATGAGAAGGGATTTGCACAAACACTGACATGTGAGTGAATAATGTTATTCAATGCTATGTAGAGCTGACTATTTAGCCCTGAAAAGCGAAACTATAATCTCACTACTCTCGACGAATTACTGTCCTAGAAACGACTAAGCTGAACGAAGGCCAAAAGACCCCGTAGAGTCCTTCGGCCATAGTTACGAGTCCGTAGGATCGATATTCCATGAAAATTCTGTTGCTTAAAAATGCTGCAAGTAGAATGGCTCCCTTCCTTATCCCGTGACAGATCCAGACAGAACTCTTCCCACTTCTCTGGCTTTCTCTCTGCCATCTGATGAGACTGCAAAGAAGGACCCTAGGTCACTGCCATCTTGTGATAAGCACAGTCGCCAAAGATTGTTGAGTTCAGTAAGTTTTTCTTATTGATGATCCTAGCACTCAACGGGCGACCCCGTGTAATTTATCGTAGCGGTCGGTGACGCCTGTTTCGTAATGTGTAATTCGCTGTTACCTACAAAATATGGTAAAGTCTCAACAAGTAAAAACCGAACATCGAAGTGCCGTTTTTATCCAGACATACATAGCTAGATTGTTTTTTGAACGTGATTGAACGTCGAATCTCGCATCTCGAATGCTCGCCAAACCGACTACTGAAGCCCAAGCGCACAAGACCACCAGCAGTAAGGTCTGGCCAAGTTCGGAGTCGTAGGATCGATTCCATGAAAAGTCTGCTGGCTGAAAAATGCTGCTAGGGTAGAATGGCTCCCTGAAGGCGGATACCATGTCCGCTTGATTCGAAAAGTACCGTTCCCTACAGATACTATTGGTGATCATGGGTGAATAGTGCCCAGATCCTTAGGAGTCCTTCCAGCATCACCAGCAGCATCGTTCCTTATCTGCATTTGAAATCGCAAGCGCGCTCTCTTGAACGTAGTTATAATTTCTGACTTGTTTTTTGTTGTTGTAACTGAGTATTTTGGCCTGCGCAGTTCGCCTTCAAATTTCACATAATGCTGGTTGTGAACCGAACTTCGCCCTCAGCGCACTAAACTCCGCAGTCACCTCTCGTCTTTTGGCAATGCGCTAAAAGTTAGTCAGTAGTTATAGAGCAGCGGTAGAGGTTTTGGTTTACAAGCGAAAGGTCGTGCGAGCAATATGCCTGACAAGATGCCAGTTGCCTCTGTTGATCATCTACTCCTTGCCTGTGTTTGCATGCCTGCAGGTTGCGAGGAACCCCCAACCAATCTGGGTCCTATTCGCTCACATGATTGCTTTCGATACCCGTAGCGCACGCCGTCTGCCACGTTTGCCATGTTTGTTACTTCAAGCAACAATCTAGACACCAAGGACTCTATACAGTAGACTTCGAGAGTCGATCCCATGATCTGTTGTCTGTGAGCCAAGTCACTACCGCTGTTCTTTCGAGTTTCAGAACTACCTTCACCTAGCTACTTGCAGATTTGGGAATGCAGATTCAAGCTCAGCGCACAAAAACAACATCTGGGGCCGTATAGTTAAGTGTTGGGGAGGGAATGGGAAAGGTTGGTGAGGTTCTTCGCAGGACCCACTTGGTAACGGCCGCACCTTTGATTTTGCAGCTTTGTTTCCTTTCTTTCATTGCTGCTTTTTGGATGAAGAACTGTATTGACGAGCGACTATACAATCAGTGTCAGTAAAAAAATTAGGGCATCAAGTGACTGCCCTCACCCCTCTAGACTGCCTACACTCCCCCTGGCGCACCGGTTTCTTCGAAGTACGGGACCCTGTGAGCCAGGGGAGCGTGAAGGCAGTCTAAGGGGTGGGGGGTGAGGCAGCCACTTGCCGTTGCATCACAATGCCTCCCTTCCTTAGTAAGACGCACGCAAGAATGGAAACAAAGCTGCAAATCAAAGGTCCAGTCTGCTCGCAAAGTGGTCGCGACAACTAATACAGTGTGCTCTTGCTGTGAATATCCGTGCATCTCTTGTGCCAAAAAATAATCGGCACGAACAATTCCTTATTTTCGTTCTTAGCGTATAGACCCCGCAGTTCCGTCAAGCAGCAACTGTCAATTGTCAACAATTTTCGAAAATTTTAGCGACCGCCGCTCCCCCTTCTAGAGATCCTCGAATCTCGATACGACCACCTCTCAGATTAGAAGCCTTTCATTCACCATCACTCCATCCCGCTCGCTCATCATGGATTCTAACAGTATTTTAAATCTGAGACCAGTCCGAGCACTTTTGCCCAACTCCAGCCCATTCACTCCATTCCATCAAAAAAAATTCTACCGTAACATGAACTCAACCTCGCTACCATCGCGAAATACCCCCCCCTCCTTTCCGCTCCCAAATACACCCGCCTTTCTTTGCGTTTCCACGGACGGTTTGACCCTGCCGCTTTTATAACAACAATTTACATTTTTGTTTGACACCCTGTTGTTTGAAGATCTGTATGTAATGGCGTCGAATGGCGGTAAACCCCAGGTGATTCGTCAGATAATAATCACCATTAAAAATACAACTACGCACAGAAAGCATAAACCATGAAAGCCACACCGCGGCAAACGACATTGCCAGCAAGATATCGCAGAAACTGTTGACACACCTGCGCCAAGTGTGTGGCCACACACTCAGTACTCAATTGACGACTCATTCTGGTTTCCGCACTGTCCGCAACGTTACGACACTGTAACGTTTGCAAGGGCGCAACAGTAATGACGCAGTCTAAGATAGTCCTCAGGTACTTTTGACCTTATACATGACCCAGGCGCTGCCAATGCAAATAGCCGCATACATCCAATCATAATCTCTCGTCTACACTGCCCAAATCTCCCATTTCAGTGTCAACAACTTGCTATCCAAATAAGCGTCCGTCAGAAATCAGATTGTTCAAATAAGATTCACAATCCGCACACAATTAAAAATCTTTAGCTAACTGAGGTAGAAACTCAACGTCCAATGACTATCCCAGATCCGTTCCATTGCATTCGCTTTCGTCAAGAATAAGTGAATAATGAAAATTACCTCGATAGAACAGACCGACTCCTTTTGTGGATGGCGCTTGATGTGTTTTCTCGGAGACGTATGGCCAGCAGTAAATGTACGGACATTGCTGCGCACTGGTATAGAAGAGAATAGTTGCCGAACGGGCCCTTTGGGATGCGCCATGTATACCACTTCTGTAGGGGTCTTGCCAGGGAAGGCTTCCAAATTCCCGTGAACCTGAGAATGGAGGCCGAGGTGACGATAGGGTCAAGAATACTACTCACAAATACGGAGACTGGAACTGCTACGTGAACTTGTAAACCAACTTGAGAGCGGTCAAAGGTGCCAAGCAGTGCAGTAAAAATAAGTTGTAGCCTTGCCCCAGACGGCCCCAGCGTAAAAAATGAGTGTCATAGTCGTGACCAATCCACCTATTTACTCCTGTATGCAAAATATGAGAGAAACCTGAAGATGCATGTACCGACATTGCATTTGTTGCCAGCTGCTACCACTCACAACTCGTCTGGAAAGTCCACGTAGCAGCTCTGGTCTCCACATTTGGGACCGTATTTTATACCTATCGATTTACCCAAGTAGCTGTTTAATGCTTCATGGGAAGCGAAAAGCCTTTGCTGGTTAGTGGTATGTACATTGTATACGACCCGCCGCACAGTACGTCGCGGCAAGCGTCACCGCGCACGGCGTGCTGTGCGGCGGGTCGTGATGGGCATTGCACGGGTACGCGGCAAGAAGACAGGGTCAGCGGACGAGTTCCAGCGCGTACTGTAGTGATTTCGCGTCAAGTCAAATAGAATGTAGCATTGTACGTCCTACGCAGCACACGCGGCGATTCGCCCGCTGACACTGTCTTCTTGCCGCGCGACGGGTCTCTTGCTACTAAGGTTACTTGCTAGGTTCAATGTAACCCCTTCACCATTCAACGGTTTGAGTGTCCATCGACGAGTGATGTTTCTGCCTTATCAGAAGGATTAGAATGTGGCACGACAAGAAATAGTGATGAGAGCACCTACATTGCCTAATGCAGTTATAAATATTGACAAATTAAGCGGGTTGTATGCCTCAACCGGGGAAATGTTTCATATTCCATGGCTAGAGAATTCATCTTCTCGATGTTTGAGTACTAAAATCCAGCAACAGCCGGCAGGGTACCCGACAGAAGGCCCATCGCGTGGCTAGAAGACAGAGACGTGTCAGCGGACAAGTCGCCGCACATACTGCAGCGATTTCATTTCAATATATGAACATTGTAAGTCCCACACCGAACAGCTGCTGCAACTCGTCCACTTACTCATGCGTGTCTCTTAGGGTGTCCCTCAAAAGGCCCGTCGCGCAACGAATAAACCCTTTGACGACCGTATGGCCCGCCGGCGGGCCACACCAAATCGGTCGTGTGGGACCGTATGGCCCGCCGGCGGGCCATGGCAACTAATTTCTTGTATTTCCTCCCTTTTGACATTTTTGGAAATTTTATTACTAAATATGTTCACAACACCCTAACAAGGCTATGTACACAGTGGTCCACGAATTGCTTTCTTCTAGGGAGAAATCCAGAAACAATAGGCCTAAAACACTTCTAATGGTAATATTAGCAAAAATATCATCATTACCCACAGAATAAGAACACAGCACATGTGGTGGTTTTTGAAAACCGAGCAGTAATCTTAACTGCAAATTGTGCTAGATATTCCTTGCATGTTCATTCTGAAGGACCCAGCGTTGCGGGCTCACCAATTTAACGTTTGCAAAAATATTGCCATTTAGTGACAAATACACTAGATGAAATACAAAATAAGCATATGTAAAGTTAAAATGAGAGTCGATGTGCAACAACCGGCTGCCCTGTCAAACTAGCATACTAATCCAATTGAAGCCCACCAAAATGAAATCAGTGTGACGTTCTTGGTTTTTTTCAGTAATTTGGCGTGTAAACCATTCGTCCAACGTAAGGTACTATACACGAAAATACCTAAGAAAGTTGCAATCAACTCATGTTGCGTCAGTTAACAAAAACAGAACGTTTCCTGCCCGCATATGGCCCACCGGTCCATATGCGGTCTGCGTGCGGTCCCACACCATAAACACGTTAGAGCGCGCGTCGTCAAAGGTTAGAGACTAATGCATGCGTAAAAGAGGATCAGCAGCCGCATCTAGACTAGTATGTCACACTCCTATTAAGGGACGCCATAAAATCTGGTCACTCGTCCTGCCCGCGTCTGCTTCTCTCCTAGCCGACCGAACGCTCTCCTGGACACCATTCCCACTGTAACCCCTACGCCGCGCCACAAGGCCTCCTTTGCGTAAAAATTGAGTGCAAGCGGAATTCTTCTATAGAACCAACCTACAGTGAAAACACATCCCTCACCCTTGAAGAACGCACCTTATTCTCCCAAAGTCCATATTTTGTTCCCGCATCACATAATAAATAAGTGAAGAAATGTGAAGGTCCACCAGCCAGAGGAAAATGAATTTTGAAGCTCTCATTTGATTAGAGCTATAACATGCTTAGTCTAAATCGCTAGAGATTCTGATTCAAGTGATGTAAGTCACATTAGGTGCAGGTATTCCCAACGTAAACTCTCCCCATCGGAACAGGGAGGTGGCCAAAATCGTGGAAAGCGGCTGTATCGACACAAAGCGTGGCTGATTTTTTTTTCTGTAAGCCGATTATTTTTCGGCAGCAAATACTCTTAGATTTGCAGAAAATATCTAGAAGGGCAGCAAAAATTCTGAAGAGCACCGTTTTCCGGCATTTTCTACAACGGAAACATACGTTGTCCCGGTAGAGCTCCCGACTACAGTCCCTCTATACCTATTAACATGGAAAATGAGTTACACATCCAAGATAACTAAAGAGAGGCAAATAAAAAATTTAGGCTGGTCTGGTCCAAAGTTCATACTTGCCCAAGCCTTAATCACTTTCAGCAAACGCCATTTAAGTGACGCCAAACCCCATAAAATACAGAATGAAAATCAATGGAGCGATTCGAAAACGCCTGTCAAGCTAATCTAGAAGCAATAAATATGAAACTGAAATGAATTCGGGTGGAAACCATGGTTTCCAGACCGAGAAGAAAACTTCTTATTAGCAGTGCTTCAAGGGGGACCATTCCTAAATCACAAGACGACATAGCAATTATGCTTTTTGAGGAGATGATCCTCGCTAGACGACCACTTGTGTTGATTGCCTTTGAAAACCCAGTTGAGGGAGTCGCAGGTTGTTGAAGGCTATTTCGAAAACCCCTGAAGCTTCAAAAACGATCGCAGGGTTAGGCGGGTAAACCGTCGCGTTCGCATTTCCCAAAAATTTTCACGACCCCTTCTTTCTATTCTCATCTCGGCGCAATCTCCCTCCAACACCGTCACCCTTAGGAGGCTCCCCTAATACGACACCTGAATCGCAAATACGACCCCCTTCGTTCGAATCGTGCGAACGGACAGTTGACCCTGCCATGGCTATAAAAGGCATATTAGTTATCCGGTAGTTTGAACACGTGAGGACAATTACTCTGTAGGGCTGCTTTTTTGATGAAAGGAGCGCTCAGCTGAGGCATAGAGTGCCAAGAACGCTACCAAGCAGAAGCTTTGATGTGCTTCAGCCCTCATTGCGGCTACAGCAGCTTTATTCGACTGCTAAGCGAAACGTTCCTGAATTTCTGGAGCGACAGTAGTAGGAACTTTCCCTAAACTATGTGAGTACTGCTGCTTTTTCGGAACACACAAAGGACTTCTTTGGAAAACACTTTACATTACACCGCTACAACTATCGCAATAATGTGGGGGCATTGCGATGGTAGTTGCCAAATCGGCAGCCACACGTTAAACATATCTCTTCGTAAACCTAGAAGCTTATGGTCTTAGGCGAGAGGTCGTGCAGACTTCAAGATGCGTGAGCCATTTTCAATTACGCCAAGGACCCTTCCCCGTCCCCCCCCCCGCCCCCGCCCACCCCCGCTGCTGTTTTTCCCAGGCTGGTCCCAGAGGAATGCCCCGTACATTGCGATAGGACCCTTACTGATATTAACCTACCGAGACTGATCCGTGAGAATTAACAAAACATCGCGAAATCACTGTTCTGGCACAGACAAAGAGAAAAAAGTGGAAAAAGTTAGAAAAATGAAAATTTCAGAAGTTCGCTTCTTCGTGCTCACGGCACAGCTTCATTTCTGAATTCCTTTTCCAAAGTGATTCTGAACAATCTAGCGTGAAATTTACTATTTATTTAATTTATTTAATAATGAACAAAAAAAGAAAGCGAAACATGAGTCTAGCGTGTTTCATGTTTCGTTTTTGATTTTCAATTCACCGTTTGTGACACATCCTTGTGATGTATTAATAAATAGATAAATAAATAAAATAATGAGGTTGCACAATAGTTGGCTTACAGAGTCCTGTTTGTGGCTTTCAGCCATTCTCAGGGGAAAAAACAAGGGTTCTCTTGTCGAAGGCCGTAACAGCGGATAACGATAGCCCCTGACATCCTCCCTTACCCTTATGGTAGCGAATGTGATGCAATAATCAATGCAGACTGTGAGTCCAAATTCGGAAATGAAAAGCTCTGCCACAGAGATCCAGCAACTAGGGGGGGGGGGGAAGCGCTTTTATGCCCGCTCTTTGTTATTGAATTAATCTCATATTTCTCACCTGCTCTGCCTTTACCATTACTATAATTAATATTCATTCTGGTAGCGTTCCGTCGTAGCCGCACAAGCCTTCTATGGGAGACGATAATCTTAGGGCGTGAAGTTCGAAATGGGTTAGGTCAAGGAAGAATGCTCGAATCTATAGCTTTATATCCTGTGATCGTAAATAGGGCAAAGCTCGATCATAGGCCATTTAGGGTCAACGATTGCGAATGGACTGAGGCGTTGCGGTTTTGTTGACATCGAAGTCGTTGATTGAAAAGTGATCCAAGACGCACAACCCGCTTAGGTGCGGTAGTTCACCCCCCGTGGCATTCACGGCTTCATTAAAACCCGACTACCGACAGGCCACGTAGCCATACTTTCAACTGCGAAATAACGCCCGTGTTGATTCCATGAAATGCTAAGTCGCTGTTCGTAGTGGGCCTATTGTTTCCTGCCCATGTCCGCCTTTCTTGAAACCTGGGCATTTCTTCTCGATCAATTAGTTGTTTTAATTGTGCCAAACAGGTTTATTATGGTGGAACTTTTATTCAGCCTAACGTTTCGACAAATTCGTCGTTGTCACAAGGCCTGAAAGCGTTTATTCAGCCTAAGCGTTTCGACAAATTCGTCGTTGTCAAAGGCCTGAAAGCGTTTCGAAACAATCAAATGCTGCCTTACCGCCTAACATGAAGCCTGCTTTCGGTCAAGCACCACCCATTCCCATGAACCGGGAGTGAAATCCATAACAATTGGTTACTCACCTCAACTCCACCAGCGCCGATACTCGCTCAGTCTCCCTCGCTTATAAAATCAGTAGAATAAATGAGACCAACCGGTCGTGCACTGCTTATAAGGAGTGTACGTGCAGTGCATTATTTCTCATTATCATAGCTCACAGAGAGGGATATAGGGCAAGAAATCGGCAGTTATGGAGATGCATTCATTTCTGTTATTCATGTTGGATTACGTTGCCTTATATAGAAAGCTTCAAGGGTTTTCCTAGCACCGATATCGTTTTCGTAAGCCAGTATCGTGCACTTGACGTCAAAATCACAACCAGCATGACTTTCCCTTCTGTGTTTACCAAGCGGTGCATTCGTGCTTTCCCTTCTTTTGCTAGCCAGATGTTCTCTCACTCGTACACCTAATTGTCTCCCAGTTTCTCCAATGTACAAAGGCATCACATGTTAAACACTGAAGCTGGTAAACCACAGATCTTTGTGCACAGTCTCCAACTTTTCCATACGGGCAGATCACGCAGTTATCCATGACACAGATTCGGTCATAGAGACGATTTCTGACCAACTGGTGTTTGATGTTGTCTCTTGGTGTGTTGATCAAGAAGACATCATTGGCCAAATCTGCTCTTCTTAGGCATTGTTGTATAACTGCACTAAAGTGATCCGATATAAACGGAAGCTGAAGATACAATTTATTCTCAGCTCCGTATGGAAAAGGCCTCGGTCTGCTTCGTCTCTGCCGCTGCCGCGCTGTGTAACCATTGAGATTAGCAATTTGATGAGCTAATCTTCTGGACTCTTCTCGCTCCTCGTCACCGGTGCACACCTCCACAGCCGTTTTGTACATGTTACGCAATACTGCACGTTTAACAGCTCTGGGGTGTGCCGACAGTGCGTGAATGATGATATTTTTGGAGCTTTCTTTTCTATACCATTTCACACTGTATGTCCATTGGATACCTTGATCTGAGTGTTCAGATAAGGTAGCCAACCTTCGCGCGGGACTTCTCGAGTGAGCTTGATGTACTGCGACTGACTGTTAAGAATATTGAACAACTCATCCATTTCGGCTTGAGTTGATGTGATACAAAACAGTCGTCGATATAACGGCAGTACATGATGGGCAAGCGTGCTAGCACTGGTCGTTCAATTCTACTCATGAAACAGACAGCGAGAACCGGTGCTAGCCGTTGCCCCATTGCAAGCCCTCTGATTTGTGAGAAATATCTTCCGGACCACTTAAATATATTGCAGTTCAAACATTCCCTGATGAGAACCATTATTTGCACTTTGCTCAACCCGAACGTCACCATACTTCTTGCGTGCTCGTCAAGCATTTCTGAAACTGCTTGCAAAGCTTCGTTGTTGCTGACGTTGGTGTAGAGCGCAGACACGTCAAATGATTCTACAACACAGTTTGTTGAAGTCTGCAAGAACGTAAGCGGTCCAGAAATTGTCCCGTGTTTGACAGATGTGATGGTATATGGCGAGAAGTTGACCGACAATCTTATTGAGAAACCATGAAATGCGATCGGTCGGTCCATTCACACAGCTGATTATTGGTCTTATTTTGTAGTCCTGCGGCAGGAGTGACCTCATGTTTCAGCAGACAATTTGTGAGTTTTGATAAGGCTGTAGAAGACGGGGCACGTTGGGTTTTCCAGCTTCAGTCTTTTGACAAATTTCTCGTCCAAATTTGCTGATTTACCTATCTTTGCCCATAATGAGTTCAACCTGTGTGCTTGTACTTGAAAGGCTTTTTCTGTCGAGGCTCGGTAAATCGTTTCATCTGATAAGTGGAGTTCTGTGATTTCTCTATCCAAGGATTGAGGTAATACCACAAATTCTCCACCTTTGTCGCTAACAGAAAGGCGTATTTCGTTACGTGCTATTCTTTCCCTGACTTCTTTGAACCCTTCCCACTGTTCCTTGTCAAGTTGGAGCTCCTTTCGCGCTTAAATCTATTAAGCGCGGCAAGTACCCCTGATGACAAAATTCGGAATTTGATATCCGCTTCCGGAAGTGGTTCGGACTCTTTATAAAATGATGGCGGGAACGGAATAGGCGTTAGATTACTACGCTCTGGACCTCTCAATTACTTGCCCTTGGGAGTCGCGGCGTGTTTTCGCTCTCAATAGGTCTCTAAACTTTTGCAAACCGCACACTACTTTACGAATCGTAAGTGGATTGACGTTTGCGTTAATGAGAACGACGGCCCCAAATTTAAGAAATCCATTGCTTTAGAGGAAATCTGTGCATCTCCAATAACTGTGACTCTTGCCGGCTCAGGATCGGTGGTCGTCTGCTGAGCGTTTTCTCTTTCGTATCGGCTGGAGTTGATTGAAAAGTAACCGTTATCAGTATTCACCACCCGCTGTTCATTTCTCAGAGAGTCGTACTTAGCGCATAGCCTGGTTTTAGCGTTAGAGCGGATAAGGTCGCAAATGTGTTTCGATTCACCCTCTATCGTTCTCCATGTTTCTTGCGGTAGCAGGCGGCGACAAGATTCTTCTTTACCACCACATTTCAATAATGTCGAATACAGCAGATGTTGTTTTTCCTTGACCAGAT
>MU894948.1:0-11614 GCA_036418205.1 Ostertagia ostertagi
GGAGCATAATGCGTAAAAATGATGTGTATTTCAGGATTTTCTTTCCTTTTTTCTCCACTGGCGGTCC
This sequence comes from Ostertagia ostertagi, assembly GCA_036418205.1. Taxonomy (NCBI): domain Eukaryota; kingdom Metazoa; phylum Nematoda; class Chromadorea; order Rhabditida; family Trichostrongylidae; genus Ostertagia; species Ostertagia ostertagi. The sequence continues at coordinate 68 of MU894948.1, forward strand.
ACCTCCCATCCCTACTTTCACATTTGAGTGGAATCATCCCATCAATTCGATCCTGATTCTTACCTTTAAGTCCAAATTGGTTGGACTTCCACTAAAGTCGATGAGTGCAATGGTTAGGTCGTGCCTAGGAGAGCGAAAGCTTTGATTTGACTTATTGCCTCCTTTACTAATAAGCTCAGCACGTGGCTAGCCCTAAGTGATCTTCACTACGTTATATATTTGAACCAAAAAAGAAGGAAAGAGTGCAGTTAAACTCTTCCAATAAACAATGAACCTCACTATAATTTCAGATGTACTTGTCAACATGGAAAAGAAGAATGCGATAAGAACGCCCTTCAATCTTGCGTTCTGCGGAATTTCCCTGAGAACGCTCTTGAAACAGGTAAACTTGAAACTTAGGAAACCTTGCTAGTGACCAAATCCCCAAGTATTTCTTTATCCTATTTATTTGTCTGTTGTTTATAGAGTGAACTAACTACACACAGTGAAGTACTTGGATAGGCAATAACGCTAGATAACAAAACTAAATATTGAATAAGAATCATAGGTACCGTAAGGCCTATAATATCATCAAATCCGAAAATAGTGTAGCCTGTGTCTAAGAGGAGGAAGGGAATGGGCCGAGTCCTCGCTCTCAATGGACTAGATGGTCAGTTAGAGAGAAATGGCGCGGTAAACCAGGGTATTAGGGGTGAATACTCTGTATAAGGTAGTAGGTACTAGACCCTAGTCCTACGGGAAAAGGAAAAGAATTAACCAGAAATACTCGATTTAAGGGTTTTTCCTGAGGAAAGTCTACATTCAGACAGTCTGAGAAACTGGGCGCCGAGACGAAATACAGATTCAGAGGCGAGAGAGTATAGCGGAACAGCGGGGCCCAGATACCGCAGCGGTTAACGCGCATATTTCTTGGGCCCTAGTGTTCGCAAGCGCTCAGCGCTTGTAGTCCTTGATACGCTTTTTCAAGCAGAGAAATCTCACATATTGCGAACGAGCATCCTTAGGTTAGTCACAATACGATGAACTGACAAACCAAGATTGCGGATTATGGGTCCGACTAAACACTACTGATTTTTCTCCCAAGGGAGGCGGTTAGCTGCGCTGGACAAGTGAGCACGTGTACTTCGCGCGGCGCTCCGAAATCCTGGGTCGTGAGTCGATTCCCCAGGGCCAACCAAGCCTTCCATCCCTCCGGGGTCGGTTAATTGGTACCAGACTTGTCTGGGAGGATAAAAACACTGACTTGAACATCGGCTGGCCCCCGCAAGTCATTGTATAGGCCACATCGCATTCAAAACGCCACTGCGAATGTACAAATGGAAGTAGAATGCGTGCCGCATCCCAAAAAGGGATTGATCAACGGCAAATGCTTTATCCTTTATCCTTTTAAACTCTTATCCTCCTTCTTCTTACTATGCTAAAAACATAGTCAATCGCTTAGTAACACTTATGCAATAAATAATAATGGTTGATTTCAGTGGCATGCATCCAAGGCCGAAGCAAATTTAAAGCGTAATATACCGAAACGGTATTGCTTCGAAATTTAGTCCGGAAGACAGTGACAGGTATCTTTCAGTTCCTCAAACGGAAGTTGACATAATTGCTCATCAGTTTGCAAGTCTATCGCTGAAAGTTCACAGAAAAAAAAACGCGTTGATGGAAAACTCCAAGATTTAGTGGCTGTGCGGAAGCCTACGTGACTTCCAAGCCTCCCTGCGTAAAAAGCCAGCTATGTGGAAATGTTAACCAATATCGCAAACTTCCTCATGCTTCTTGCGCTTCGATCATGCTCTCTCATGAGCAGAGACAGAACCTAATCTACAGTAGCTGTGAAAATTATATGCGGATTTGATTGTTTGGTCGTACCCTTTGCATCCGACGGCCGGGGAATTTGCACTACAGACTCTACACACAAGTGACGACGGACCTCCAAGCAGGGTCAACCCTGCGTTGCGCAAATTCCAAATTTTTTGCGACCCCCTCCATTTCAAGGGGTGTCAGTGCGACCCCCCCCCCTCTATTGGACATGTGTATTCTCCATTCAAGAACTCTGTGACGATATCATACTGAAACGAACAAAACGAGATACCCAAATCAACACTGATGTAGTGAATCAATTTATTGATGATTTATCAGCAAAAGGAACATTTCGATTTAAGATTATTGAGGTGTGCAGGAAAACGATTAGTAAAGTAAGGCAGGAAAACGATTAGTAAAGTAAGGCAGGAAAACGATTAGTAAAGTTTGAATGTAAGAATTCGCGCCCATACCGCGACGCGAGGTGGGGTGGAGCGCGTTTTCCACTCGCTTGGGACGCGGATTTGAGGCAAAATGAAATATGAAAAGTTTTATTAGAGGAATTGAGAGGATTTTGTAAACCTAGGTACCGTTATGTTCCTAGTGGTCTCTAATTTCAGGTATGTGCCAAGATTTCCGTCAACGTCCAACCGTGTTTCTTGTAGAAGCTGGAAAATCTTAATCTCCAATAGTTACGGGCGCCTTCTTTGAAAGCTTATATCTTCGTCCACAGGCGTTTTCATGGAACCGGACACCAAAATTTTAAAAATGCAAATAGTTTTCTTTCAAAAAAGCATTTGAAATGTTGCGGATGTTCAATATTTCAAAAAATCGTCCCGTTCCGTTTTTGTGCACACGCGAGTTTTCGACATTCAAACATTCATAACTTTCTTCATAATCAACTTTTTGCAAATGTCTAAGGCTAATTAGAAACTAGAAGATTAGCGCTTTCAAACAAGCACCTGAAAATTTTCCAGCGATCATTCTTTCAAAAAATAGTCCCGTCGTTCCGTTCGATTGGGGGTTTGGGGTCCGATTTTTGAGAAAGCGCGAGTTTCCGACATTAAAGCATTTATAACTTTCTTCGTATTCAACTTTTTGCGAATGTCTAAGGCTAATTAGAAACTAGAAGATTAGAGCTTTCGAATAAGGGCTAAAACTTTTTTGAAAAATCACTCGTTCAAAAAATAGTCCCGTCGTTCCGTTGAATTTCATAGACTTTTTTTCAAGCCTTTCGTCTGAACCGCGACATTGCAATATTCAAGAACCCATAACTTCCTTCAAACTTCATAAATGAGAAGCGGTAAAGACCGTTAGAATCTACGCGAAGAGTACTTTATTACTAGCGTTAACTTTTCATGGAATTCTTTCTTCTGCTTCAATTTCATAAGGGGTCTTTGAAATTCAATTCAGCAAGTTCGCTACACTTTGTTCCGCTTAGATTTGATTTGAAAGCATCAAAATTCTCTTCAGGAAGTTTGTCTGCTTACGGCCGCTGACAGAGGAAGGCGTTTTTATGGGAAAACGCCTGCTCGGGTATACGCCGTGCACCTGTCTGTGGGCAGAAGTCGCACTCGCATTTGAAGGTCCTCCACTTTCCCGAAGAAGGTGATAGTACATGATCGAATTGCATTGTATGTTTTGCGGTACCATTGTGTGTTTTATGGTTGATGGTTGTTTTACTTTCCCATGAACTGCTCTACACAGTTGAATTTCAATCGATACGCTGGAAATTGGTGACTTGCTAAGTTTGGCACCTATACCACCTTTTTCATAATTAAGCTAGGTCTAAATAGAAGTGTGCTGAAGACAGAAAGATTTTTTCACGATGTAGGGAGATCGGTACGAAACAGCCAAGCCTGAAATATGATTACTATTGAGTTTTTATGGTAACTTCATGTCTTTTGGGACCATTCCTCCCAGCCTTTCACCCCCTGGTCCCTCTGTATGCGACCCCCCCCCTTTCGTTCGGCCAAATGCGACCCCCTCGTTGTTCTTTGCGCAACGTAGGGTTGACCCTGCCTCCAAGAGCTGTCGTATAGCGAGAGGTGTTTGCTGCTGACGCATGACAAAGTGATAATGACCAGCTGATAAAAAAGGAGGATAAGCATTTGCCGTTGATCAATCCCTTTTTGGGATGCGGCACGCATTCTACTTCCATTTGTACATTCGTAGTGGCATTTGAATGCGATGTGGCCTATACAATGACTTGCGGGGGCCAGCCGATGTACAAGTCAGTGTTTTTATCCTCCCAGACAAGTCTGGTACCAATTAACCGACCCCGGAGGGATGGAAGGCTTGGTTGGCCCGGGCGACTCACGACCCAGGATTTGATCCCCGGACCGCTCGCGTGGTAAGCGTGCCACTTGCCACTACACCACTTCCGCCCCTAATAAATTTAATAACATATATATATGCATACATCTGATAGCTGCAATTAGTGACAATGGGTAGAATCAGCTGCTATGTTCTAATGGGCTGTCGTCACTTGTGTTGTGCAGTCCGCAGTGGACCACACAGTCGAAAAGAAACCTAGGAACCACACCGGAAAAAGAGAGCAGACTCATTTGTTGAAAGGGTCCTGGCGCAGCATGTCGAGACTACACAAACTAGGAGCCAAATTGCAATCAGGGCCCGGATCTCTGACTATTAGTAAACTGGGGCACGCTGCATTTTTTCCTTCAAATGTTTTGGGCCCTCAACTTTACAACTCTCACATATGAACTTCTACCATTAACAGTGACAAAAGTGGGTCCAAACTTCATGTGAAGAAATGATAGTGTTCGAGGGAAAACTCGACCTTGACCTCTGCCATGGATACTGCCCTTTACCCACTTTCGAATACAGCCCTGGTACACGGTTTCTCACATTGCAACATGAGTGGGTGGTAGAGTCTAGGCGTATGTTTTAGGTGCCGTATGACTCCTGAGTGGAAAAACCAGAAAAACTCTTGAGAACGCTATCAATAAGCCTATTACTTATGCTGTTGATCTGGGGCAGGGTACGAGCTTATGACGGTCAGACAGAGTGTGCGGAAGCGAGAGACCAGACGGCGAGGGACGAGAGGGCGCAGAAAGGAAGGAGATACAGTCACCACCGTAACGTCATTTTCGAGGTGTGGCCACGGCCAGGTGTGAAGATATGGGGCGCACACATGCCCGTCTTTGTTGGTAGCCTAGAGAGCCGCGCTCTTGAAAAAGAATTCCCATTTGTGGACTGGAAGCTCAAGGAAAGACTCAAGCTGCAGTCAGCAAATTAAGATAGTTCCTTTGACTTTCAAAAACTACTAGGGCCGTACTCTGGCGAATTTATTAGCAACTCATTTATTCTGGCAATTTCTAGTATTTACGCGTGTGCTACCAATTCCACAGGCGCGACGTACATGGCTGAAGACGGTGCGAAAATTGCACGAGCAATTTCAAAGGACGTCTTTTGGGTGAGTGAGCTGGAAACGATTATATCAGCGTTTTGAGAAATCCTATAGATACTGTTTTAGGTCCCGTGGATATCAATCAAAGGAAAGCGAATCGTCGAGGCAGAAAGGCACCCTTGAAAAAGTGCTCTGCAAAACGTACATACAAGCACCAGAATGCAACAATTACTAGTCAGTACATAGTCGACATAATAATGAATAAAAAGTGCTTGTTGAAAAGTTTTTCAAAGGTGTGATAGCGAGAGGTACACAGGTTAAACGGACTTCGGAGATGGGCCAGACGGTATCGCAACAGATAAATGTCTCAAGATTTTGAGCATTCTCCTTAATCACGAGCAAATATTGGCTCCTTCCTCATTGAAAGTTTAGGGTAGGGGGGGGATTTGGTCACAAAATAAAAATAAAAGAAATTGTGGATACAGGTCCAACCGTAGTGAAAAAAAAGCAAAGCAGCGCTGAGAACCCTTGGAGTAACACTGCTTGTCTACAGTATAGGTAAGAGGTAAGGCCTGCCCCAGCGGGAGTCTCATTGGTTGGCCCTGTCTCTGAAATGCTATTTGCGATCACTGGAGATGGACATGGGTGGAAGTGGTGTAGTGGCAAGTGGCACGCTTACCACGCGAGCGGTCCGGGGTCGTGAGTCGCCCGGGCCAACCAAGCCTTCCATCCCTCCGGGGTCGGTTAATTGGTACCAGACTTGTCTGGGAGGATAAAAACACTGACTTGTACATCGGCTGGCCCCCGCAAGTCATTGTATAGGCCACATCGCATTCAAACGCCACTACGAATGTACAAATGGAAGTAGAATGCGTGCCGCATCCCAAAAAGGGATTGATCAACGGCAATGATGCTTTATCCTTTTATCCTTTAGCGAGAGCCATATATGTTTTTGCTCCTAGTGATCAGGTTCTCAGAACAAAAACAAAAAAAACCTTTGAGAACCACAGTTCGTGAACAATTTGGACTAATGAGTGGAGCCAAAAGGATCGCATGGAAAGAAATACTACGCTACGGGGACACATAAGGCGAAAAGGTGAAGCAATCGAGCGGAAGGGATCGCATCTGGAAAACACGAAAACCATCGAAAATCGAGATGCAGTGGAAGCGCGACAGACGACGCAGACGACGGCTTTCTGCATTGATTATGGAGCGTTCAGAGTTGGCAATCGTACATGCGATTAGGCGAATAGTCTATGATGAAAATTAACGCATAGATTAGGCGATTAGGCGGGGAAGACAACATTTGTTCTGATTGGCTTGCTCCGCCCATGGTGAGTAGACGATCAGGCGATCGTTCAATGGGCGAAGCACACAAATCGATACGTATCCTGTTCTTGTTGCCTACTCGCCTAATTGCTAATCGCCTAATCGATACTTACACTTTTCTTTTCGAATCGTCGCCCAATCGCCTAATCGTCTAATCGCACGTACGATCGCCAACTATGAACGCTTTATTAGCTGTCTATGGACCATAACACATCCAGGCTGCCAGCGAGCCTTTCATGAATTCCAGCTCTCCATGCACGAGTATTTGATTGACCTGGAGAGGAAGCTCAGCGATTGAATCATGCTATGGGTAGTGCAGTGTTCGCATGTTATTACCCCCCCTACTCCACCCTTAGTTATATGTATAATTACGTGGGAAAATTTGCGTAAGAATCGATCCCGAGACGACAGAGGTTTTGGGCGAAATGTGGGTTGCAGAATCATCGACGGTATCCCGAAAACTTTGTAATATCATTATACTTTTTCAAAACCCTCACAAGCTGCAGAAGGGTGATCATACCTACATTCAGAGCACAGTCTCTGAATGTACGATCAGAATGGGGATAGCAACCCTATTTTAATACAAAATCGGATACCTGAAAGGCCCTTTCTTCGGACTCGCATGGCAGTCGCAAGAATGGTGCAAGTCAAGAAATCAGCAAGGTGGCGGTCATTTCAGCCATAGAACAATATGGCAAGGGTAAGCGTACTATTTAGTTGTAGGCCACGGTCTCACTGATAGACATGATCCAGGCATAAGTGTATTCGTTCAGTTCTCCTCCTGTGGTCAGGTCAGGTCACCAGAGCCGCACGATCATTGAAGCCTAAGGTTGAGCTCGGGTTAAGGTTTAGGCTTGGGCTTATGCTTACACATTGGTTTCTGCTTAAGCCTATGATTGGGCCTAGGTTCGCTCCTACGCTTGCTTCTAACAAATGACTGGTGTCTTAAATTCAGGTGACCTGACCTGAGGAGAAGAATTGCAACGCATCCCCTCTATATCAACAAATTGCCTAGCGCAGTGTTTTTTTTTGGCTTGCGGTGCATGTGGCCAGCACCTGTTTAGACTTCCTGATGCGTGCTACGCGATTGGTATTATAAAACTTCATTAATGGCACAGACATCTATTATATCGGCATTGTTCACAGATCTACTATAGTCACAGCATTTATGGTTTACGTCAATTCAGTGAATCAATTATCGCTCGAATTGAGTTGTACCTTGTAGGTAGGAATAGGTTTTCTGTGAGAGGATGGTAACATTGCGAGACGTTTCCATATGCTTTCAGCTTTTTGATAACGGCGAAATTATCGAACCACAAAAAACCTGTCTGGCACATAACTAACGAGAACACACCTGAAAAATGGCGAGGATTCAAGAAAGATGGCCATGGAGGCCCTGAAATGAATTTCTTCCTGGGTAGTTTCATTCCAAAGAGTTCCTTCCAGAGACCTCTTGGTGCCCTTCTCACGCTTCTATTGCAGGGGAACTAAAGAGCATGGCATCGATCGGGCCCGCTTGGAGACGCGCCGTGCGCTCGACATCCTGCCCGGGTCGCAGCTCGCACAAACTGCCGAAGATCGTTGCTGTGGTCGTTGTCGATACTGGTACTTTCGAGCTTCCTCTAATCACTTGACCTAATGCGACTCTTCTCGTCAAGAATTCCAAGACGCGCTTGCCCCCACCCACTGCCCACAACTTATATCCCTTAACATGAACTATTTCTGTCCTGTTTAGTGGAAGGACCAGGTGGATGGGCAGGAAGTACTGTGAGCAGGCGACTGTGAGGCCAGTCGAAGCGGTAGGTGTGCGCAAGCGAGTTTTCATGTTTTATAAGAGTTTTGACATTTGTTTTCTGGCGTCTTGTCTTGTAGAGAAGACGCAGAGAAGCGAAAGGATTGGGTGTCAGTACACCCCTTTCCATGACGATGACGCACACGCATTGATTTTGAATATAAAAATCTTTGAAAAAGACATAAGAAGCTAAAACAAGTTTCCTGACACCCCCTGGACAAGAGAAGCAGCCGCAAAAATTCTAACTCGCGTAAATGGGCGTCGGACCTCTCGGGCTCATAAGGAAGAGCGGCAATAAATTAAACAAGGCCTCTACAGATTCATACGCATGTCATATTGCTCGGAGTGCAGAGAATTGCTTATGTACGTACATGGGGAAGCCTTTTTAGGCTACTAGGAAACTAGATAAACATCATTTCCAATAGATATCCTTGACTTCGAGTGTAAATGTTTTGGGAAGGCGGAAGTAGAGACGGAAGGACAGCGGAATTACCGGGGAGAGTGAAAACTGCTTACGCGTCTTTAGTTCAGAAACTTGAACGAACTAATTGGACAGGAATGAACATTATACACAGGAATAATAGCGACGAAATGAATCTCCTTAATCGGTTTCGAACCAGGAGGCCCGCATCTCCATGGAACTTGAAGCAATGGTTTGGGGTATATCTATGCTGCCGAGAATGCTGGTAACAAATATATATTATGGGTCAAAATTGCAACGTGTACTTCTCCTGTACTGTAAGTTGCAAGCATTGGAAGTTTGCAGCCAGAAAGAGACGAGATCATCCATCCGCATCAGACTTTCAATTTTTTCTGGATCGTCGCCTACGGAGGTAAGAAAGTTTTCTGATTGTGAATATGACGCTCGTTTTTGACACAGCCTCACTGTCACAGTTTGGTTGGTTTGGGTAAAGCAATGTTAGGAAAGTTCCGGCTCTAAGCAATACTTATGTTGCAAGTAAGAAATTGAATTGGTGACGTATGCCGACAACTTCGTCTTACTGCACTATCTGCACTGAAAAGTTTATCACGAAGAAAATATTAACAACACAGAGAGATTTCATTTTAGAATCGGAGAACGCTCCAGTGGTGACAAGAGCACACGTTTTTGGACACCACAGCCAGAATAGCACCACATTTTAGCATAAATGTCCTCTTTCGTACAATAATATTTATACAATGTGCATTGTGGGTGTGGTAGAATATCTGCGCATTCACAATCACCACAGCTCTGCGGACAATCCAATCTGATATTAGGGTAGACACATTTACCAGCCCTTTGATATTCAGAACAAGAGGTGTTGTAATCTTTGCACTCCATCTGTAAATATTTAGGTTGCTTTTTTCAAATCACAAAATGTTCCATGTATAGGAAATACTACATGTTATTATAAAGAGCACTCAAGGTTGAGCTTCCTTTTTCGAGGCACGCCAGGCACTTCCACTTCCACATCTTCGGTCAGTAGCATTTGAGTTAGACTGTAATATAAGCAAACGAGCTGGGAAGCCGCTGATGGTAGCGATCTATTTACGCGTGAACGTGAGCTACAATAGTTGACGTTTTTTTTTTGACAAAGAAAGTGCGTTTTAATGCTCGAGCGGACTTACAAAAAAACAAAACAAACTTACAAAAACTGCACTCTATGGACATCGAAGGTAATTCAGCGAAGGCGCAGCCAAAAGGGGCATGCAAAGAAGTTGGTCTTTGACCGGCTACGTATCAGGCCACGCAGTTAAAGATTCAGATAAAAAGCGCGCGATTTCGAAGAGTTAGAGACAAACATCGATATGAATAAGATGTAAAAGCGTACAGGTAGGTGAATGCAAAGGCAAAAGGCCAGATTTCTAGTGAAGGCACCCAAGAACCAAGTTGAAGCAGCCCCGTCGCCAGCATTTGTGAAAGACGTATAGGTGGGCACTTTGAAAGCGTTTGAAATGTCGTTTTAGACTAACATTTGTTTTTTATATAAAGAACAAAAGCAAAGCTCTTGAGTCTTAAATATTTTCTTCATCTATTTATCATCTCTATTTATGACTTTTCTACATTTACCACTCGAAATATGGATGTCCTCCTCGAAGAACTCTCCCGGCTGCGACTCGAAAAAGTTGGGAACCCAAATATTGACGTCATCGCGGTTACTCAGTCTCCTTCCCTACTAAGGAAAGCTACGCTGACCTGAATAAATGGTGAATGGACGGTGCCAGATCTGGGCTAAATGGCGCGGAAGGCAGAACGTTCCAGCTTAACTCCTCGATTTTCTGCTGCGCTATTTTCGCAACACACTCCGCTTGGCAAGTGTCGTTTTGCAGCTGCAAAATTTGGTTTTTGCACCGATTTACTCTACCAATCACTCGTAAATGACTATCGTTTGTAGCTGCAGTGTAGCCAAACCCCTTAGGATTTCACATCGTGAATACTTTTGTTAAGTGCCATTTCTAAGTTCTTCATTAGCCAGAATTGCAAGAAAATTCTGATGAATTTCGCCTTTGTGCTTCCTGCCTCCTTTTAGAAAACGCAGCGGTCATCGCAGGCACTGCCGCAGGATAGTGCGCCTCACTGTCGAGTATTTCGCACAGAACACGATAGAACTCCTTACCCAATTTCCATTGTTTTGGGTTATGTCACATGCACATGTCCACACGATGTTTCTGACCAAACGTCTTCAAACAAAAATTGTGGCTTGAATTCAAACATTCACAGGCAGATACAACATCGTAAAGTGCAGTTGGACACAGTCTCTCGAATGAGTGCACCCGCCTTGTGAGAGGTTGTGCTATAGCTCAGAAACTACGATGCAAATAGGAGCGACATTTCAATCTGGCCAACCTAATAAAACAAAATTAATATTTCTGTTCTTTTCATTCTTATCGTGGATAATGAGTCTCAAGCCAGTGATTTATGGCTGAAATAGAATCATGATTTTTCCGTGAAGGATTCCTTTAACCATGGTAGAATTGTCAATCTCAACAGAAGAACTGTGGATCCGTTTATCTAGACCTTTACTGATAGCATTAGGACCACTCAGGAACCTCTTCCTACGAAACGACGAAGAAATTTGAAGTATTCTCGAATGCTTTTAATTCTCTCTTGCTTATTCCAGAATTCGTATATGGGCTTTTATTCAGATATTATTGTTGTAAATTTGAACGCGACGCAACAACGATAGGTTCACAAATAAGAAGCTAATAGAATTCCTGAGGAAGAACGGCGGGCACACCACTACATATAGGCGATATTTTCGAGATGGCAGTGGGGTGG
>MU894950.1:0-10316 GCA_036418205.1 Ostertagia ostertagi
TAAAAGGCGGCGTTCACGGATTGCCATTCCAGTTATTCACCACGTCCTAACACTGTGGCTGAATTTCTTCTACTTGAACTCTCTTGAATACTTCTACAATCAGCTAAGCCTTTCTGACTGACTATGATCCATATCAATGTCGATCTTGACGGCTGTACGGAGCTCCGACAACAAGAGCAACAGCAACGTCGCCAACGCCTTCTGGCAATGACACTCGCCGACCGACGGAAAGGCTTCAGACGCAGTTTCACCAGCATCTGATGTCCTCCCTCAGCTCCAGAAATCTCAGTTTATATCCAGTTGAACTACGGGAATTTGACGCACACGTCCACATCGTCGTGCTGAATGTATGATCTTATTTCGTTAGTATTTATTGTTCGTTTAGAGTATGTACATAGTTGTACAGAAGGAAGACAAGCAATAGAAACGATCTTTGATAGTAGCTGTCGTTAAAGATAAACGGGCCATGTTTTGCGTGTCATTGCTATATTGTGCATAAAGTTTAATTTTAATTTGTATTTACGTCGTCATTATTACTTTACACTATCAATCAAATCCTCGTGAACGGCGCTTCACGGGGCCCAAAATTAAATTTTGAGCTATCCGCTGCAAGTCGTATGACATCAAATTGAGAGGATAATCGGTGATAAATAGGCTTTAATGAAATGGCATGATGAGATGTACCCCTCCATATTAATTAAGTTTCAGAATAGCTCGAAATCTTAACGGCTTCGACCAAGTCTAGACGAGTTCCCTAGAAACAAAGCACTTTAAGCATTTGAAAACAACGACGTGCATAATTATGCTTTCAGAAGGTGTAGAATGATTCAGGCCTAGGGATCGAATCTCATTCAAGACATTCCTGACATTCCAACAAGTTATATGGCGCAAGAGGATGGAACGCTTGTGTGAATCGTGAATCAGTTCAGCTGTAGGTACGACTCTGGCTAGATTGGCTTCGATGAGGTGTGGCAAGCGAATGGTTGAACTTATAAACCTAATTGGGAGAAGATTCCAAACCAGTGATACGATGGATTTTGTCGGAGAGACTAGGCGGTTTCTGTGAGCAAGCAATAAGAGATACCGAGCCGGGAAGAATTAATCAAGATTCGAAACTCTTCGGATAGGACGGGTTCTTAAGGCCAGAAATCTGAAACTAAAAAAAAACGACGAATTCAAAGTCCAAGCGAATAAATCAGCTTTATTTGCTGAATTTTGTCAGTCTCGAAGTTATGAGCTTTTATGCTTCGAGGAAAGGTTCATTATTTTCTCCAGGGATAGGGCGAGAAGCACCGAACTGAGAATTCTTGCAGACGTTATAGGGTACTGTAGCCTTTTCATCCTAGTGATCGTTACTCCTACAACTAAATGGAAGCGCACTTGCCCGGAAAGCGAGAGGTGCGGGTTCTAGTAGCGCCTGGGACCAAAGTTTCATTCACAGCACAGCATACTTGTGAAATGTTACTCCCACAGTTTGTGCATGACATCAGTGAGGAGCTGATTCTCTCGCAAAGTACACATCAAGCTTTCCTTTGCCGTGCATTTTGTGATATTCGCATGCAAACTCCTAAAAAAATGGTTAACATTTTCTCATTTCCCATAGAAGTACATCTCGAGAATCCACACACATACCTTTGAAGGTTATCTTGCTTTTCCCTGGAATTACGAGGTATTCCATCTTGCTTTTAGCTCAGTCGATGTGTGTCCCGAGGGCCCGTCTGTGCACTCTGTCCCGCAGCTAGAACATTTCCTGTGACTACTAAGTGGCTCTGAGGGTCCATTGCCAACCTCTGCAAGTATAAGACTTGAATTCCACTCCCACTTTTTTCCAGGTCACCTCAGGGTCTGAACGTTTCCATCTATCTGGCTGGCTAATCTTTTGTCGACTGTTTTATTCGTTTTTCTTGATGGATGCAGGTAATTGGACTAGAGAGCTCTAAATCTTTTCGCCCACAGTTTGAGATATCCGCAAAGATGGGTGGGTAACCCTCCTTTCACTGAATAACCAGATTGTGTTTTGATGTTGTCTATGTGAGTTTGCAGGCGAGTCTAGTGCACGCGCAAGTAAAATGAAACAAACAAAAAGATGGGTTCCTGATCACTCGTGAGTGCGTCGATCATTACAGGTCGGAAACACATAGTGCCGAACTTTCCTGTACTTCGGTCCTTCCTGATTTGATCCACCCACCGTACTTGTGCAGAACACGAAGTGGTATAGTCTTGTTAGTTTCCCACGTGCGCGCGGCCCGGGGATCCAATCCTGGGTCGTGAGTCGCCCGGGCCAACCAAGCCTTCCATCCCTCCGGGGTCGGTTAATTGGTACCAGACTTGTCTGGGAGGATAAAAACACTGACTTGAACATCGGCTGGCCCCCGCAAGTCATTGTATAGGCCACATCGCATTCAAACGCCACTGCGAATGTACAAATGGAAGTAGAATGCGTGCCGCATCCCAAAAAAGGGATTGATCAACGGCAATCGCTTTATTCATTTTTTATATTTTGTGCACATGGAGATAAAATTGGTAGCAGTCGAGTGAACCAAGAAATTGGCTGAGAACATCGGTTGAAGAATGGTAGCACATACAATATTCATAAACGAGGAAATAAGAGTTCACTTAAAGACAGGATCCACGATGAAAAGTTAGCTCATTGGAAATAAGGGTAGAGGTGGTCAGTGGAGCAGGGATGAAGAAGAAACCATTTGAAACGGCCAAAACCCGAGAAATGGGACCCCTTCTTGCCCGTTGATTTGCGCATTGATGCGACTCTCATCTGTGCCCTCTTCAACACTACGCTCTCTCGCTCTCTCTCTCTGCTGTCTCATCACTCACCACGTATAGATCCTTGGCGAGTGATTAGATAGTTGGCGAGCATGCCCTGCCAACAGCTCTAAGAGTGAGCCACGCTGGATCGCCGATGATAAATCCTTCCCTATCAATTGCGCGTCGGTCAGCACCCTCAGAAGGTGATCCAACTGAGCCATTTTCTCCTTCTTTGACCTTCGTCCTTACTGTGGATTTCTCCTTTATTTAGACGGTACTGTCGAGTCATCGCTACCATTTAAAGGCTAATCACACATTATTTCTTGCAGCAATGCTGGGCGAAAGAGCATTTCAATTCATGGCACCATTCAAAGATCTCAGCGAAATTCAAACAACGTCGAGGCCGAAAACTGAGCTCATGAAGACGTGACCCATTACCGTACTTAATGATTTATTACAACTAATATTGTGTAGCGTCATATTATTGCGGTTGGAGAAAGCCAAGTCAGTTTCACGCCTGACAGGTTCTCAGCAGATATTAACATCATACGAAGCAGGAAATCTGGACTTAGAAGAGTTAATCAGGGTCAATAACAGCGGCTTTATCCCTTCGAATCCAAAAAAGGATCGCGAAACAGATCATTAATGTTGTGATGATTCTGCAAACATGGGGGAGGAAATTTGAGTAGTTACTCATTGAAAAGAGGATTCACTGCTTTTAGATGCTTAGGAGATTCTTAGGATGATTGCTTAGGATGAGGTATTTCCATTTAGCTCGAACATGCATTGACTTGTAGTTACTAGACAACTTCTTTAAGCTATTTCTCTTGACTTTATTCAAAGAATATGTCCGTAGAGGGCACCGCGATGAGAAAGTTCCGACTATTCTCACGAATCAGGAATTATTTTGGTAAAAGAAAGTTCTCGGAAGGCTAGTTTTCTTTTTCTACCATGAAAAGTGAACGGACTGTAGGAAGAAATGGGAGAGAGAGCATGGCTTCAGTTAATTTATTCACTATCACGTTTGAGCTCAAAGATAAAGCAGCAAACAGGGTGACGCTGATGCGCCCCGCGCTGGGTCACATTTTTCTTTATTTGTACCAATTTTTCAAGGTTTGAAATGTTCTTGTACTTCACCGTTTTCTAGAAAAGTATACATATTGTGGCCACAAATACGCTAACATGATAAAGTGATCACAGAAAATCTACACAGCATGTAAATGACAATCGGAAAACACAGCTATATTAAATGAAGGTTAAGAAACAAAAAAAGGGTTACTTCCCAAATTGGCTGATGTTGACATTGACAAAGGCAAAGTAGTCCGTGCAACCATTCACCGCGGCGTGTTAGTGGTAAACGGCGAATTCATCCCAGGCAGGAATTTAGAAATTGGCCCTTCCCACGCTCGTGGGCCTTGTTCTTGAGAATATTTCGCTAACTTTTAGCCTACAGTCGAAATTATCTCAGTTGAATTTGAACATACCTGAGGCTGCTCTTGTTACACTAACTTGTGGCCACTCTTTATATACTCAACGCTATTGATTGAGGGCGGAAGTGGTGTAGTGGCAAGTGGCGCGCTTACCACGCGAGCGGTCCGGGGATCAAATCCTGGGTCGTGAGTCGCCCGGGCCAACCAAGCCTTCCATCCCTCCGGGGTCGGTTAATTGGTACCAGACTTGTCTGGGAGGATAAAAACACTGACTTGTACATCGGCTGGCCCCCGCAAGTCATTGTATAGGCCACATCGCATTCAAACGCCACTACGAATGTACAAATGGAAGTAGAATGCGTGCCGCATCCCAAAAAGGGATTGATCAACGGCAAATGCTTTATCCTTTATCCACCAGATTAGTCCCCCGTCAACCGCCGGGACCTTCCTTTCCTGCGCAAGCTTTCTATCCTCCGCTATGGTCCCTTCCTCCTGTGACACCAACACCTCCTGGAAGTGACGCGTATGCAACACAATGGTGTTTCATACAGTAGAAGGGACACAATCATGATATGACGGTAGATTTTTCGCTTCCCTTCCTCATCCTCCCTTCCTCTCTCCACTGCCCTCCAGCTGCCACTGCAGCACCATGTGGAATGAACGGAAGTGTGCTAAGCAGGTGTTTATATAGCCCTAAGAGTGTTATCACAACTATCCTGCTACAAAACATTGATATCTCAAATCCTGTAAGCTACCCGATTTGTTAGCGGTTTGTTTATCCCATGAGCTTCCTTCTCACTCACTTCATTTTGCGGACGGACACACATACATACACACACACACACACACATACAGATACACAAACCGACACACAAAGTTAGCGCTTTATAAAATAGAAGGATTGATGAAATTACTGCAGGGGAAATCTGCTAGTGAAACACCAAAAGAATATGATGAGGTACACGTAAGACGGCTTCCTTGTTGTGCTAAAGAAGTAAAGATCCGTTATGCCAGAAAAGTTCAATAGTCGGATTTGAACTACGGCAATTTTTCAGAGTGCAAATGACAAATTCTTGGAAAGTTCATACAGCTCTGCATTTTTTTGAATTAGTGACGAAGAATTGTCAAGTGGTGCCCAAGAGCAGGCCCGTTGCGCGGCGATAAGGTAGAGACGCAGAGGGGAGAGTGGAGGAGTCGCAGCGCGGCAGCAACTACTGAGCCGCTGTTGTATTTGAACTAAGATGAAATGTAGCTTACCTTATATGCGAAATCAAACACTCTTATCAGTGTCTTCATCACACCCACGTGTCGTACAGGTGGGTCGAGTGTGAATATTCTATCTTGTGTTCACTCAGGTGGTTATTTACCAACACGCCAAGCCAACATGCAGCATGAACGCCCAAAAAAGATGGAGACTAGCTAATCACCGTCATGAGATGATCAACATGAAAATTTTGCGCATAAGCTATTACCTGACTCTAATATTCGATGGAGCGAATGATTGGGGATGATTAGAGGTTGTGAGTTCATGTACAAAAAATTCCTTCTTAAAATGGAACATTTTTTAATGTGTATCGTTTTTGAAGCTCCTAAAATTCCATTACCAAAAATAGGACAAATTGTCCCAAAAGGAATTCAAAAAGATACGTAACACCTCGATCTAACCTGAGATATTTTAAATTATTAGGTCAGTGAATATTTCAAAAAAGAAAGAAATTATTGGTGAATTATGTCTACAGGTACTAAAATTTATTCCATGATCATATCGTAATGAAGCTTGATTGCGTTTTGACCTGCACAAGGAGTAGCGCAGTCAATTCGTGCCCCACGAGTCAGTGTTTTACCATCCGGGCGAATCGTAAGCTGCATAAGCGACTTTGGAGTGATGCTAGGGGAGATCAATTCCTTGCGTGCAGGGATAACTTCGATGACAAGCTTAGTAATATTTAAGTGGGTGCGAGAATTTTTGAATGAACGGCGATTTGACAATTTATACGATGCATTTGTTCCCGAGATTTGATCCAGACCGTGAGCCTGGCCACTTACCACTACTCCCACTCCGTCTTCCAACTTCCACGAGATTTTGGTAATGGTTCATCATTGAGCTCGAAGAAGCCGAAGTCGGCACGGAAACGTGTTGTGTTGCTTTTCCTCATACGTAGATGTATCATGTGTAGTCGTTAGTTGCAGCGCACAAGCTCTATGAATGGAACTCGAATCCCAAGAAGAAGCAAATCTTCACAACACGCACTTTGTGGACAGTTTCAAACCTTGGGCGGGGCCAAGGAGGTGCACGAACGAAGTGTTTAGTGGGGGAGGGGGAGGGGTGCATTAGATGACGAGCCGTAGGGAGGAACTCATTTCCACCTTCTAAGGAGCAAACCTTTCAGTGAGGTAGATTGATATAGGAGAAAAGAGTGATACGTTTCCACCAAGTGTGAGGTGACCAAGAAATTTCCAGAAAACAGCCTCAGCAAACAAATGGAACAGTTCCCGTCTATAACGTTTGTGGCAGTTACAATTCACGACGCCTTTTTTGTCCCACCAAGTGTATTCATTCCTTCTGAGGCCCAGTGAAGGTGTTGACAGAGGTTCTTATATATCACTTCAATACTTATCTTAAAAAGATTCGAGAGTGAAATACATGGAAATTGGTGATGAGGCCCCTGCCGTAGATACACACCAATCCGCTCGGATACAATGACTCTCTTGCCCTATCAAAACCATTGTCGAGGAAGCGCCAAAAATCGTAATCTTGCCTTGCCAGAGTGTGATGTATAATAGAACTTGATACCCAATGTGAAATGCCTCACAATGTAATGCGGAAGTGAACCTGTCTCGTTAAACAACGGAAAGGATATTTTTCATGAACTCATCGCGCTGAATTCCTGCAATTCTATTTTATCCACCATCTACAAGGTTGTAATGAATTGCCCAGTGTACAGGAGTGCCCAAAAAAGAGGCACTTCAGTCCGTCTCGAATACGGCACTTTTCACGCTTACCTGAGTTCCAATCGAACACTTTCAACTGGAGATTAGAGAGCACTTTCCATTCCATTAGGAAACGTCGCAACAACCTTCCCCACCGACGATTTCAGAAGAATTTGCCATGGGACGTTGCGCACGGTTTTAGCTCAACAAGGTCCTCGACGGATCATGTACCAATGCTGGTCACAAGGGGTCTTGCACAGTCAGCGCTACTATTTCTGGAAAGAGATCCATCATTCAATGATTGAAGTAACAGTGTAGCTGCTTCAGACTGGAGCAACCACGGTAGACCTCCTTGGGCTCGACAGCGTTGGCGGATGACAAGATTATAAGTTAAGGAACATAGGATGTATACCGTAACCCACGTTTGCGTCAGAGCGCGGTTGCAGGCTTTCCAGTGCACAATGCCAGCACTAGTGTGAGATCGGTCAACGACGCTCCCCTGCTGTTCGGCGCGCTCCGCGCGCGAGCACAGGGAGGTGATCCCCGGGGTGCCGCCCCATCCGACGTGTGGCGACAACCGCTCGCGTTGTGTCCTCCACCTTCTACATAAACGGCGCATAGTACTCTGCGCGGGCCTGCTCGACGCATTCTCTCTTCGTTGAGAGGGTGCAGAGAAGACGAGAAAATCGATGACACGTGAGAATGCGCGCCCCAGTGCAACGTCGAGAAGGTTACGGTATACACCCTATGTTCGAACGCGGATAAATCTTGGAATGATTCCGTCGACGTGAAATAAACGTTCTGTCCGCAAGTGCACCACGGGCGTCCTATCTCACGCGGAACATGCGCAGGCTGTTCAAAATTCTGTTCAACCGTTGTCGTTCAATGGTAGTGTGATTTCGGTGCCATTGAATGCAATGGATCGACGGCGCAATGTGGCTCGGGGGGGGGGGGGGGAAGCCGCCGCCGCGTCTTAGCGAAGCATTGTAAACTCAAACACTCCAGCTTCTCACGCATGTTAAGTGGCTGCCCTCACCCTCGACCCCCCCCCCCCTGAATTGGTTACTTTCCCCCTGACTCTCGAATTTCCTGCTGCCGCGCGCGCCTTCTCAAGCCTGCGCCTGGATTGACACTGTCCTGATGATTTTTTCCAGATCAGCGGGGAAAACAAAAAACTACAGTAGGGGGGAAAAACGGTCACGAATCGTCCGGAAAATCTGGCCATCCTCGCTCACCAGTATGAGCGCTAAAAGCAAAAGACTGTCAACATCATCGCAGAAGTCTGACAACAGTCTGAAGAACAGGAAGAAGAAGCATTAGTGGTCTCGCACGATCCAAGACCAGCATTTGTGGAAGGTATTCGTCATGAGGCTGATGTTGATACGGCAGACGAACTTGCTCAGATTTAGGTTAATCTTCTGCCTTTCTAAACTGCCAAGCTTCAGAGTGTGTCACGGTTGTTTTCTTTCATTCCGCTACTAGTCAGCGGCGTCGTTTTGCCAACAACATTAAAAAAATACATGTTCCTTCAATTAGGAGGAGTAACAAGTATTAATCGTCAGTAATCTACACGAGTTTTTAGTGGCCACAGATGAAAGTGTTTTTAAAAGCCTTGTTTACATAGCGCTGAAAAATAATTTTTTGCACATTTCATTGGTTGCTGTCGTTCGTTGTTCCGTCCCTCCCAATTCCTGCTTCAGAATTCCTCTCAATGATTAAGTGAATTTGTCCAAACAAGCAAAAGGTAGGATCGGTTCAGAATCTGTCAAAACCCGGGAGAGTCAAGCTGCCGTTTTACTTAGATCCTTAGAAAGGCACTTGATTGCGGGGTGTGCTTTCATCCGAGGAGAGAGTTTCCTAGTAAGCGCAATGAGGCTCGAGGGGAGAGGGACAATCTGAAAACCCTCTAGGGCTAAGCCTAGGCAGCAGGGACGAACTCCAGAGAGTACGAAAAGTGCTTCTGCTCACCAGAGTGCCTCCCCTATTCGATGGCTTAGTCCTTAAACTGCGCCTCTCCGTGATCTTGACCGCGATGTTACATGGTAGTCCCCTCCGAAGCCGCATTGCGCTTCCTGGTATTTTACTGGATTCTTTAGTGTGTTATCGCCGTAAAAATGACACTGAACAGAGTTTTGAACAGCCTGCGCATGTTCGACTGTGAGATAGGATGCCCGTGGTGCACTTGCGGACAGAACTTTTATTTCACGTCGACGGAATCGTTCCAAGATTTATCCGCGTTCCCTATGTTCCTGAACTTATAATCTTGTTGGCAGATGACGTCATATTTTGAAGACGATGCAAGCAGTGAACAGCGGCTCGCATCTGCGTATGGAGAAACGTTTGAAGAATTGTTTGCCAGAAGTCGGGCATGTGTCAACCTCTACCTTGAATTACATATGCCAAAAAACACACTAAGTCGTATTATTCCAAATCATGGCTAATTGTGTGTGATTGTGACCGAAGTCAATATGCATTGCAGTTTTACACTGTGAGGCAGAAGTCAGATCATGAAAATCACCTATACGATGACGGTGTCGCCAACACCCATCCGAAAATCACTGCCCGGATGGTTACAGCCAAGCGACGGTTCCATTCTGTTGTCGCATACCCACACCCGTTTATACAAGGGCATTCTGAAGAAGCCACCAATCAGTGGCCTCTTCAGAATGCCCTTGACTCTTTCATTTTGTTAGTTGATTATGAAATTTTCAGGATTCAGAATTTTTTCGGATAGGAAACCGTGTTGAGCATTGTTACAACAGAAACTAAGGTACTATTCAGAGAGTCAAAGGCCTTACAAGCATAACATAGCATTTTTTGATTGAATGTTTTCATTGTTCTTTCAAAGTATATACAACCTGGCACAATCAACAACAATATCAACAACATTGACAACAAGTGAATTTCTGCTAGTGTAATTCATTCTGAACTATCCTTCCATCCAAAGAATTATTGAAATCATTTAGGAAATCACAGCAACACAGAGTCGGGAAACCCTTATGAGGAAGAGTTCCATTTCCCTACTTAGGCACATCAAGATAAACCAGCGAATATGGTAAAGTAAGGATCACTTAAGTTCAACAATATGCCGCGGTGCCTATGCACGTGATACCTCTTGAATGACGTCATCGTTAGGTCATGAGTTTTTGTCTTTCCCTTCCTTTAGTAGCACTTTTGAACGAAGTGCCCGTG
>MU894952.1:0-11138 GCA_036418205.1 Ostertagia ostertagi
CCGCACAAATCAATATTTTTATTCTGCCAGGCGAGTCTGGTAAAAACAAACTGATCCAGAAAGATGAGAGCTTGTTTGACCTGAGGTAGACTGACTCGGTACGGAACTTGATACGTGGACAGTGCTTGTGATTGGAGTCACCACTTTCCGTTTAAGCACCTTCGCCCTCATCGTTATCCTCTACTAACCAAAAATTTGGTTCGTTTTTCTAGCTGCGCTGGTCCATCACCGGGTCTGCTAACTAACTACTTCCAAACATGAAAGAGCAAGAAGGCGTTAGAAGTAAACATGCCAAGATCGCTTTGCATGGGCAGCTTGTAGATCGAAATCATAACACTCTCTTTACATCAAGATGCCCATAAACGAGAGAATGATAGCGGCAGGTACTGGCGCCATAAAAAGTACAAACCTTACCCTCAATGTCTTCTCCATTGCAAATCGGACACGGCCTCCGATTTTTCGCTCATGTGCGAGGCAAACTGGTGAGATTCCTGAAATTTCATACAATTGATCTTCAAATTTCACAAGAAAACTATTCCATGAGTTTTCAGCAACTTACTCTGTAATCACTAGCGTCATCTTTATCAGGATCTTCTACTTCATCGGGTTTCTGCTTAACGCCCATCAGATTTCCCAGCTTACTGCCTGCCAATTCCCAGTGCTTTTCTTGAGCCTAAATAAATTTTGATCTCACTAAAAAGCTCACATACAGATTATGTGCCTAACCTTTTTTCTTTCTTCCGACTCGCGGAACTGTCGAACAACTTTGCTTCCTCTGGCTGCAGCGACGGCCATGTCACAGGTAGTGTCAACTACCGGAATAACAGGTTTCGATTGCTGAAAATCAGATTTTCTCCGACAAAAATACTAGTAAACACAGAGGTTTTTACCTACTCAAAGTACTGTACCTTTGTGAATACAATGCGACCATCGAGAAAAGGCGGTACTATATTATGGACCAGCAGATTCACACGATTTTCATCCGTTTCGTCGTCGAACAAGAGTCGACAGCTCATCTGTCAGCGCAACCACACCTGCAGAATTGAGACGTTTCAGGCTGCGTAGATAGTGAACCAAAGAAAAACTATGCAACCGAAAAGCTCTAAGAGTTGTTAGAACAGGAACAACCGGAAACTACCTAGTTGAACAGGTACCCATCGCAATTACCTGATCTATGGAGCCGATGTTTTCAGAAGCTATTTTCCCGTTTTTATAGACTGCTGCTTCAGCGTCAGGCGAGGTCGTGCCGAGGTCGTTTTCTCTTGCCACTGTTTTTCACGCTTCTCCACGAACTCTTCGCTGACCTGCATTCATAAAGATCGTTGTCACTGAGCCAGAAAAAAGGTCTTCTCAGAAAATAAGTCAACAGAGGA
Source organism: Ostertagia ostertagi (assembly GCA_036418205.1). NCBI lineage: Eukaryota > Metazoa > Nematoda > Chromadorea > Rhabditida > Trichostrongylidae > Ostertagia > Ostertagia ostertagi. Next base: position 1,374 of record MU894952.1, read on the forward strand.
AACATGCTGACGAAGTTCCACAAAATCACAGCAATCAATAATCGGATTAAGTAGATAAATAAAACCATTGCCAAAACGGATTTATAGATATATAAATTGATACTACCTTTGCAAACGGAGGTTGTACTTCCTCGTCATACACGCCATCGTTGTCATACCATTCACGATCGATTATCTTCTGCTCGGCTTCCCATTGCTCACGCTCAGCAGCATCATGGAATTTTGGCCTGTAAATTTGAAAGTTAACTTTTAATCATCCATTTACTATCAGAACTGAACATATTCGAGAGTAAAGCACCACTAACTCAAAGCCCTCTTCCTTCACTGATCGGACAGTATCCTCGCCGCGCGCATGTTTTCTGCGCTGTTCTTCCTCGCGCCGTTGCCGTTCGCTTCGCCATATACTTTCAACACCTGCGACGACAATCGAATTGTGTAATATTATATATATGAATAAATTGCACGCACTCATACACGAAAAATGACATAACATTTAGGGACCTAGAAAATGGTGACAGTAAAGTAGCCGGAAGACGAGTATCTGCTAAAAACACCCACCTAATAATCATAAATAAATTTAATATAGTGCCGACCAAATAAAACTCTGAACCGCACTTCTTTCAGAGCAAAAAACGCTCCCGACGAGGATGAGACACTTTCTAGGAAACGTGTGTCCAGAAGACTTTCGGACTGGACCTATCTATCATTCCAGCGTACCGAGAGGTGTAAATGGCGACTGCAGCATAAGAATAAAAGAGTTGCATGATAGTTACATTAAATAAAATCAGTAAAGAACAAAAAAGACAAGTAACAATAAACAAACAGGGTGATAATTTCGTAAAACCTAACTCATCGGCACTGAAAAAAAAACTACCTTAAAATCTGGGGTCTCGTATTCTTTGCGCTTTCTCTTCTCATCTCGTCGATCGCTGCGATCAGAACCCCTTCGATCTTCCCGACTGCCTTTCGAATCCCGTTCGTCATTACGATCTTTTCTGTCGCGATCTCGATCACGGTCACGCTTTCTACTATCAGCAACCAAACCGCGACGTCTCAGTCTCGATACTCTCAGCTTGCGTATCTGAAAAGAGCTGAATTAACTAGGAACGGCAGGGATAGAGCGATAACAAAGGGATTGATTTTCCATTTTATCGTGTAATGGGCTGGCTATGGAGGTATATGAAGCAACGTCATCAACGGTTGCGCTAAAGCACGGAGGATGGATGGAGCGGTGGGAAATGGCCTTGTCACCCCAAATGCGGTCGGTGGAAGAGATCCTGGATCGAAATCGAACTCCGACAGAGCCAATTAGATCTTCCACCGCTAATCATTATCGAGGTTCACAAATTTCTACCACACTTCTCCGAGTAAAAAACAATGAGAACAATGACCTCTTCGTACTTCCTTGTCTACTAATAAGCTAATTTTGTTAAACAATTACACATGGTTTCTTTAACCTTTTCATATAACAAAAAGCATTCAAATGCACTGCAATTCTCGATGGCATTCAAATGTGTGGCGCATCCGAAAAAGGCCTTCTTTAAGCTGAACATTTTCAACACAGAAAAGTGCCTTCAAAGTCATAAGCAATGAGTGTGTCGTAAGCATAATACAAATATTTACTGTAAAATAAGTACAGTCCAAGTAAGTGGAGAGTGCTAAGATCCTAAAAAGCCATTAAACCCTCAGACTCCACCTATGGGCGCCTAGAAATAAGGTTCATATGAATACGCGTTCTCAGAAAATCGATTTTTGGATAGCTTTTCAAAACTCTAACGACGCTTGCTAAGTGGGGAAATGACTATTATCCTAAGAGCCATCACTACACCCGTGTGATCATGAATCCATCAGATACATAGAGCAAATAGCCTGTATAAGCAAACACTAACTTCTGAATGCCTCGTCGAACACTGTCAGTTACTCCGACATCCGGAGTTTCATTCCCCTCGTGTCTTTTTCTCAAATGTTCTTCCTTCTTCGCCCGTGCCAGACGATCAAGTCCGAGTACCGATCTAAAAACAAGTACACACATTTGCTCTAGACGGAAGCACTTTGGAACTAGTTGAAACTAAAGAACCCCGCTGGTGTAAAACCAAAGTTCCCACATGATACACGGTGGCAAAGGTGCACACACAATCAATTTTCATTTTATTGCTGCACAGTTTGCCCTAATTTTAATTTTGCTGTAATCTGCCTGTGCTTGTAGTTGCAACGGCAAAACTAGATTCGCTTATCGTTTTCTGCTGAATCACACATGAAGTTTTTTGCTCAAAGATTAACATAATCCATGCAATGCAGTATCCATATAATCTGTCAATCAATCAGAAAGTGAGAGCACAAAGAACTGGCCAGAAGGCTCCGAAAAAGCAGAAGAACTCCTACAAAACACCAATTTTCGTGAATTAATGGAGATTCGAGAGCCTAGCTGACTCGCAACGCTGTTTTATGCCAAAGAGTGTAAAACCCAATTCACCGGTCAGCGAAGGAGCTATTACAGAGTAATGTTTAGTGGTGCGAAAGACTATTAGTGCCGAAGTTCCCGCGGAGCGAAAGCGAAACCAAACATTCGAAACACATTTCACGTAAAAGTAAGTAAAGCAAACTCATGTCATAAAAAACAGTACAGCCGTAGATATTGTGCACTATTTTGGTTGGTTGTACAACAATTCGATTTTGCTCAACTGTTACGTAAGAATCTTACTTCAGGCAAAGCGACCCTCGAAACTCTTTTCCATTCGATATTAACTGGAACGAAGGATAATACAATAATAAATGTTCCGCGCTTTCTCTGAAATTCCGGGACTGGGCGCGACACTTTGGAGGGCTGTAGCTAAACCAGAAACCGATCTTTTCCCAGCGTTCCGTGGATAGTTTCTGTTCTGTTCCAAATAAAAGATTATAAGAGAAGAGATTTCATAAAAACAGCGAGATTCTCTGATTTGCAAGTTAGACCTTTCAGACTTAGTTGCCTTTCATTCTACTTCTCCAATTTTCTTTTCGTTTCTTTTAATATAGTATTTTACACGATGAAAAAAAGGAGAGAAATGACGAACCACATATTTCTGGCCTACTTGAAGAACGCTCCACAGATACCATTTTGATTTAAACATTGTATAAATTTCTAACTTATCATCAATAAAAAGCGACGGCGGCTTTCTATCCCAACAAATATATTTCTATGCAGCTATACGGTAGTGACTACAAAATCCTTTACAAACCTGCTTTCCGCGTGTGGTTTTTTCTCACTGTCGGACTTTTCTTACGAATTTCTAATCCTCCGAAAGTGTCCGCTCGACCCTCGAGACGATCAATCGCCTCTTCTGACATCTTCATAGATTTCGATAACGTAAAACGAGGTAACACTTTTAAAAATTATTTTGTGAAGACCAAGTACGTTCTACGGCCCAAGAAGATTAAAGGAAGTGGTCACGATAATTCTCATAGGGACGATAAGGAAAGCTGTGTACTGGAGTGGATAGGGGTCCTGCCCAATGTTAGAACACGTGAAGTTTCAGTGGCAGTGGCGCCTTATCAACGGAGTGATAAGGCGCCGAAATCCACTTCCGTTCAGCAAAAACCAAGACTTATCGATGTGGAAAGGGGTGCGATAAGAGCGTGCTAGATATGATACCGTTATCGTTATCGTCCCGTTTTCATTCTGGAGTGCACCTCTTATCAAGCAGCCGCACCTTCTTATCTCATCGTATCATATCTTCCATGGGCTTACACTCGTCCAACAATTACTGCCTCACACCTTATCGATTGATAACGCGAGGGTAGCAAATCCAGCGTGGAAGCCAGCGTGATCGCTTCCTTTAAGGCCGGTAGTAAGCCTACTGTGTGCGTAGGATTTATCTCAAGCGACCGCTTATGCAAGCCTAGGATGGATTCGGTCGAAATGGTTTATTATAGTCGTAGCGAAAGTATTACGGCTCTCCTCCATAATAACCTATTGTTTGGATGATTAATGCCAATAGACACGGAGAGTGAGGGAACGTCGAGAATTACTAACAGGGGTCCTTTGTGGATTTCAGGGGCAAAGGAAGGCCGTATTAAGTGGAATGAATGGTAGTGCATCATTGGAAGGGAGCAGGAGACTCGTCCTGGCTATGCTGAAACAATTTGACGAGATAGCCTGGTCAAAATAATGCAAGGTGGGAACGTTAATCGCGGGCACTGCGGGACCTTGCTCCGAATTAGAGTGGTGAAGGTTACGCCAGACTGTTTCATAAAAAAAGAGTACCAGCATAACTCTTACAATCCCTTCAATCCGCCAGAGGTGCAATCTTTTCCCGCGGCGAACAGTGTCGCAATTGCAGACCAAGTTACACAAAGACATAAGTTGCTTCGAGAGCACCAAAAAGCACACGTGACGCCGATTTGTTTTCGAGGACGTCACGTGTGCTACTGAGTCTACATTACGCACACATTCGCCGCGGGAAACAGCGTGTAACCGAACCCAGGTTGGAAGCGCAGAATTCCGCTCACTCTCCACCTTCCACCATGCTAGCCAGTAAGCGGCAGAGTACAATAACATATTCCCCAGGGAAAAAATTCGAATGTGGAGGTCCTTTCGCATAATATATGTTCAGTCAGTAATATTAATCACTTGAATAAATAGATAGGACTTTCGAAACATCAATCGATACCATGCAGAACACCTTGTGACTGTCGATTTTGAACTGAATTTTACTGTAAACGAAACCTGACATTGTTATATTTACTGTACAATGAGCATGTGAAACCAATGCGATGAACTTCAAACAAACTGGGATCCTATTCACAGACTGACAAATTGAAAACAGATCGGGCTATTTTGAAAGTCGACAACCAACAACACTAATTACGAATAGAAAATGAAAATAAAACAGCGTATGAAACGGCTAAGAGGTGAATTGGGAAAGGCACCAAAAGCACTGCGTCAGCTTGTCAAACATATATGCAAATGAACAAATTCAAAACAAAAAGCATAGGAAAGTCTTGATTAACGTGAATCAAGCCAATGCTAGGCTGTATGAAAGTGAATGCAGAAACGGATACAGCACATTCTATAAGAATTAGAACGCAAAGCGAATCGTTGCGCAAGACTAACAGGCGAGGACGGAAGCCCAGTATGACCAGAGATGCTACTGAATTTCATGCAAGTAATTATGCTAGTGACACAAACAATTGTGAGAAGAAATGTAAATTATAATGGATGACGGCAAAGGGGAAATCGTCAAAGTGTGAGAAAAACAATTAGGAGACGCATGACCGAAGACAACGCATGACATAAACCCTTCACATAGTCTGACCGGCATGAGAATTCTCACAGCGATTTACCATCTAAAGTGCTGAGGCCGCACCAAGAGTTCCAAACAAACGTCTCCAAACTTTGACACCATCAAATATTCATTTCAGACAAGCTGCAACATGAAGTGGCTGGACCACTTCGACCCGACTTAAGCAGAAGCGGGAGAACTGCGAAGGCCTGATATGATGAGAGGAGGGACATGATGATCACCACGCTCACATATGTCGGCGTTGACTCCGAGGCATCGTGTTGTATGTGTTCTCTCCTCCTTCTAACGTACGTGATCTTGATCCAGAACGTGAACGATTCTTACGGCGACGATGTGGCTATAAAAGGTGAGGCTAAGTATGATGCAGCTATGTAAATATCCGAAAGCTATCAAATGTCTCAAACCTCCTCATCGCCTGATTCATAACGCTGGCCCATCGACCTCTCGTGCTCAGCGTCTTCGTCGTCAATCTCCTGTATTCCTTCAACCTGGATACGCTTCCGAGGTTCATTCTCACGATCGCGATTAACGTCACCAGCACTGTACGACCTGTGAAAAACGTTATTCTTGAGGGCTGGGCGATGAAAATCGAACTAACTCACCTCTGCAGCTGATTTACCAACTGAGCTTGACCACGTAGAGCAGCTTCGGCTACGATATCACGAGCACACAATAAGCTACGACTTCCCAATCGAACAAGCTGAAAACGGTGAGTTGGAGATAACATAATGAGAGCAAGAAGTGAGTTGCAGTCAGTGTCCTCCCGATTGCACTGCTGAAGAAAAAAGATCTTCTCCATGAGTTTCTTACCGCGGCTACCCTCGAATATAAGCTAAGTACCACACGCAAGCGCGCTCGTTGAATGCTCTTTTTGTTTACTTATTGTGATTGCGATAACCGATTCGTCACGGTTGATAATGATGGATATTTTGAAAAATCACACTTTCATGTGCTATAGATGCTGGCAATTAAGATGTGGAGAATAGAGCAACCGTGACGCTGGCTGAAACCACAACCCTTTCTTGGGATGAGCTGTGCATCCCGCCTCCATCAAAAATCATATTGGCACTATGAATGCAATGCGGCCTAGCAATCACTGAAGAGAGAGTAGGTGCACAAGTGCTTTATCTCCTGGTCGGTTGCGCCAATAACGAGCCTGAGGACGGATTGACAGTGCGTTGGCAGGAGTGGGCGTTTCGATGTGTGGACTTGTGCCCACAAGCATGGTACGCGGTCCCACTTGCAGTTACACAATTTAACCTCAAAAACCATCATACAATGTTCTTTAGTGTATGGTGTATTACAACAGTGATAGCAGGTAGCCAAAAACGGAGAATGGATATGGATAAATCCCCCTCCCCCCCCCCCCCCTCCCGAGCTTCCGCTCTAATGGTTAGCTCATTCAAAATAATGAATACTATCGGTCAAGGAAATGAATCAGCACCGCCTCTAGCATTAATCAGTGGTTAGGATAGCTTGTCCTTCCCCTCACACAAGCTTAAATTAGGTATCTGATGGTAAGAAAAGGTCGTCTGTGGCCGAAGACCCTTCAGCAGAGAACAAACATACAGAAAGATATTTAGTAGTTTAATTTCACATACTTGGTTATAGCTCTCCGACTTTGCTTGCTCCAGCAAAGCATCGATATCTTGTTCATGCTTGGAAAGCGGAGGATGAATCCACTGAAATACAGACGAAAAGTTTACGGATAAACCTATCAATGTTTACACAGCTGTAATCTATAAAATGAATCGATGCCAACAAAATAGGGAGGGGCGAAACGAACTCGAACGGAGTAATCGATTCAAACGAGATTTTCGAAAATTAGAACGAATATTCAAAAAAATTTAGATTTCCATCGAAGTAGAAGAGTAAATGGAAAGGAATTTCGTTCTTCTGGATGATATATATATATATAAATTTTGAAGTTTCTTTTCAAAGAAGTGCCCAAATGCGTTAGAACTCAAGGAGAAACTGATTCCCGGGGCCGTAAGGTATGCTTCCCCGAATGGTTGCGGGGACGAAAGTCCCTTTAAATTTTTTGTTTTGAACGATACTGTTTCTTTATTTTCAATGCATGCTTACTTTAAGCTACACACATATATTAGATGTAGGCCCTTTATCAGGACAATCCCAGTTGGGACTACAGAAAAAAAAAATTTAAAAGAACTGTCGTCCCCTAACCCTTCGGGCATACCTTACGGCCCCCGGAAGTCCTGAAAACCTAAGCTCTTTCACACAAGACAATCTCAAAAAGAGTATAAGAAGCAATTCACTACCACAATGCTTCGCTAGAAAAGTGCTTGGAATAAGGATAAGGCTGCGATATCCCGTCTTTCCAGAATTTTAAGAAAATTCACCGCTCGCATGAGTAGGAAAAAAAACGCTTATGAAATGAGAAAATAAAGAGCTGCACAAAAAGATCTCATAAATTAAATGATAATTTAGATCTTTTTCCTGCTTAAGAGAACGAAATCCTAACATGCTAAGAATGGCCGCTGACGAGTGCACCATATCTCGAAACCACACCGAATTCGAAATAGCTGGTCGCACAGCTGGTAGACTTTGAAGGAAAGCCTCCAATCACGATTCGAAAGTTGAATAACAGAATAGTAACCATTCGAAAACATCACCCCAGCCAATTTTAAACCCTCCGTTGGGTTACCCTTCCTTATGACTCTAAACATTTTTTTTCTTTTTTTTTTTTTTCCATTTTTTAATCCCTTTTTTCAAATCGAAAGCTACTAACCAATTCATTAAGATATGAGTGGGAAAGAAAAGTGCCAAGAGAATAAAATAAAAACCATTAAGAAAAATGTACCTTTCGGTATAAAATGGATGCACCCTTCGTCCACGGACTGAGTAACCATAACACAAAAACGATTTTGAGTTGATAGTAGAAGGGAAACCAGAAGGAGATGAAAATATCTGCTAGCGCTTCTACCAACGTGTACATCGCAAAAACAATCCAGTACATCATCCACTTAACGTATTCTCGTACATCTTTCGTCCGAATGGCCTGCAAATAGAAAACTCCAGTAACTCAAATTGCATTCTGAAAGGAACTCAGAAAGAAGGCAGAGAGGACCTAATGACCTTCCAAAACGCCCATGCGAAAAGAAATTTCTTAAAAATATTTCCCGTAAACAATTCCACGAAATGTCAGTCAGTCGAACAATACCGAGGGTAGGGATCTTTGGTGGACTAAAATTCAAACAGAGATCAAAACAGATCCTAAGATACTACAGTAAATATATACTATAACAGGATGCCTTGCACCCTAACTTGGGATTTTCAAAAGGAACTCTGAAGTAATTGGGGGGAGTAATAGCATCCTCGCAAAGAGAACAAGCCTACTTTGGACCCACCTGCCTGTGTGGGGACCTATTTTGTGGTTATGAATGATAAAAGCACAAAAAATCACCTTGTAGCTTCTGTAGGCAGGATACAATGTGCCTGCTGTTAGGGTAATCGCCCGGGACAGAACAACCGACATGCTGATGGAATAAAACTTGCTGACCTTTTGCTGTCCAGGCCTTTAGCCACTTCGAACCTTGAAAATAATTTTATCCTCGCAATAATCGCAATAACAGCATGACATATAGAGTATGCGAGTACGACTGAGAGAGAGCACATATAAAAAAACGGGAAAAAAGGAAGAGAACCGACGACGAAGTTATTCTCTGCCGCCTATTGATGGGGCACAATTCGTTCTCTAAAAACTGTCTCCAAACAGAAATGAAATTTTTATGGAAAAGATATTTTGGAGTTCTACATTAATGAGTTTCAATTCCGTACATTTGTTATTACGGGGGTCAAAACAAGGGGATAATCTAGTTTCCGTTCGCATGTGCCCTTCAAGCTCAAACTAGAGCTGATTTTGTTTCAAATTCATTCAGGTGGACTTAGATTTTCGAAGAGCTTCTCCAAGGTTCCCTCACTGCTAAAAGCTAATGTTGGAAGAGAATCCTATTCGCTTCAAGTTAATCCACTTCACTTCTTCTAGAAGGACATTCCTCGTCACTCATAGCCCTTTTCTACACCTCAGTAACTCTCACAAAATGAAGTCCTTCAACTCTTGGGAGAAGAGGAGCTTAACTCCAGTAAACTTCTAGGAGAGTGTGAAACGCTTCTAGGGAACTTGAAAACTAAAAAATGCGAACCCGATAGAGTAGACTTTTCAAAAACCCAGACTTTGTTCTCTATGACTGCTAGAACTCATGGTCAGCGAATTCGTGAAACATTAAATAACTGAGTCAAGTAAAGCACAGTGACCAATACTTGGCCAAAATTCTGTTGGCAACCACAAAATGGTCTTTCTTAACTACGTTCATCGCAGATGTGAAATTCCCTACGATATATTTGAGATTCTGCTATGAAACAGCAACTTTACAATGATTGTTTGATTGCATATCAGTCAAATATCAATAAGTAGCTACAAGAAATCCAAGGTAAAAGGTCAAGGCGACAGTTCACGAAGTGT